>OZ038480.1:65014043-65016543 GCA_964036315.1 Acanthosepion esculentum | reverse complement strand
ATATATATATGTATGTATGTATGTATGTATGTATATATGTATGCATATATATATATATGTATGTATGTATATATGTATGCATATATATATATATGTATGTATGTATATATGTATGCATATATATATATATGTATGTATGTATATATGTATGCATATATATATATATGTATGTATGTATATATGTATGCATATATATATATATATGTATGTATGTATGTATATATGTATGCATATATATATGTATGTATGTATGTATGTATATATGTATGCATATATATATGTATGTATGTCTATATGTATGTATGTATATATGCATATATATATATATATATATATATATATATATATATATATATAAAATGTTATTAACATATTACACTTGAATACTTTCATTCATACACTTATTTTAACTTTTTATTCAATTAAATTTTCCCTTGTCCTTTTTATTTTTTTTTTTCATAAAAGCCAATTACATTTTTAAAAGTATGACAACTCAATATGTCTTTGCCTCAAGGTTGTTGATGGGTAGGGTCGTCAGAGTAGAGTGTCATGATGGGGATGTTGGGAACATTAGTAGACCCCAAATCAATTTTCTCACACTTGGCTGTCTTAATTGAATTTTTTGAGCATGGAAGAGTCTTGGAGGAGCAGGCAAGTTTGTAATGGATTGGTGTGTGGTGAGAAGGAAATTATTTGGCAGAAATGTTTATTCTTTGTTGAAATGTCATGGGGCACCAAAGAAAAATTGCCTGATAACTCTTGAGCAATTGTTTGGAGGCAATTGCAGGGTTCCTTAACTTTAAATACTCTTCTCTTTGGTTGCCTATCCTTCTTGTTTCCTCTGCATTTGTCAACTTGTTACACTGATGTGGCACCATCTCATTGTAATTCACAAGTAATATTAACAGTAGTCATTTGGCTTGCTTTCTATTTAACTAACCTATAATAATAAACTGTACACTTGTGTCTATGTACATTTGTTTATGTAACAAATGGTAAACCTTCTCATAAATAGAATTATCGTTTAAAACCATTCAATAGTAATTTTCTTTAATATTTCATCTACTCTCCTCATCTTCGTTTATCTTAAACATTTCAGTTGGTCATTTTCTCTGGAAATTCTTCAGATGGAAAGTGAAAAATTTATAAGCATTTCTAAAAACAAAGAAAACAAGATATAGAATTTCTATTTATATGTGAAATTGGGGATATAGAAAAAGCTTGATGAATAAAAAAAAAAAGAAGAAAGGCCTGAAAGTTCCAGGTTTAATAACATTTTAATTAGTTCAACCTATTCACTTGATAACAGTATTAACTTGAAGAAAGTTTTGAAAGATGGCAAAGCTAAATGTAATTATTGCTACAAAGATAAATCGGATAATCAGAAATCTTAAAATTACATATAGAAAAAAAGAAACAATTTGAGAATAGCTGTGGTTTGTAATTTTTTCTTTTTAAATCTTGTTTTGAATCTTCAGTTGTGTAAAATATATTTAGAAAACTCAAGTGAATACATCACGATAAAGCACACAATAAGCTTCTCTTTCAAAATGACAAATATTCAAACTAATTTTCCATTATGTCTTTTTATTTATGTTTATCACAAAAGTTTTTCTATCTGATCAGTTTTTCAGCTGTTAAACATAAAACCAGAAAAAATATCATCACTGCCCAAATACCCTACTTCAAAATTTTGTCTTTTATGAATGATGAGATTACAGGGAATGTCATGATTAGGAAGAATTTTGTTCTTTTCTATGCCAAGCTAACATCCAGTGATGTTGGGCAGAATTAATACAGAAATCAGCAGCAATATAGCAGAAAATAAATATTTATTATAATAAAAAGCAGTAACTATTTAAACTTAAACAAATCCCACACATAATCATCAATCCATAAGAAAATAATAATTAAAAAACATAAGAAGAAAACTTCAATAACAGCTTTGCTTTGAAATGCTAGCCATTTGATTCAATGCACTTATTTTAGCTGAGTAGCATACCTCTCGACCTAAGTTGCCAGGAATTTATGTGCAAGAAACAATAATTGTTTGAGCAAGTTGCAGGATTGTTTGGATTGTTTTGTGCTTATGAGCAGAGACTAAACTTTTGAACATTCTCCAAAGGAAGAAAGGGGATCTCAAGGAGAAAGATTAGTTGTTGAAGCTAGAAACTCATTTTGTCCACATTGTCCAATCTAATGCCAAAGAAAATGTTGATTCAACCAGCAACTATGCTGAAATGAGGTGGCACTACATTAGGACTACACTATGATATATTTTATAATGTCTAAAATTATTGACATTCTTTATTACTTCTGCTCCTACCACTGTCTGTCTGTCTGTCTCTCTCTCTCATATATATATATATATATATATATATATATATATATACATTCAGGCTGGTAGGCAAAATTAAATAAACATACTATTTAATAAATGTATGTGAACGGAGCATCTACTCAAATATGAGTGTCCACTAAAAACATCGTTTAAGTAATA
>OZ038480.1:64799043-65009043 GCA_964036315.1 Acanthosepion esculentum | reverse complement strand
ACATTCTTTCTCTCTGACTGTATGAAAGTATTTTACAGTATAAGTGTTTTATAAGATTCTCTCCTATTTTATTTTTCTCTGAAGAAAAAGTTTTCAGGAATAATATACTATTGGACATAATTGCAATGCTTGTGTGCTTAAAAAGGTGAACTTCAAAATTAAGCTTAATTGTTTGTTTTCAAGTGAATGAATTCTGAATGTTTGTATTTTAATCAAAATTGTAGAATTTTGTTTATTTTTACCATCATGATTTGTTTTATATATGTTTGTTACTGTAACACAACAAAAAATGTACATCTTAGCATGATTTTTGTTAGCACATTTGATAGACAGCAATTTCCAGTTCAATTGAGCCACTTTCATCAAATAATTTTGAATTAAATATAAATTTATTCCCTGCACCAAGTGTTAATACAAGATCTATAAACAGCTAATTTCAGAGTCATCTTTATTTTTTTATGGTTAAATAAGCAGAAAAGAATCCTTGACTTGTCTGCATCTCACCCCATCAGGCCAAATTTAGGAATTTGTTGATTTCAAGTAATGTCTTTGACTCGTATAACAAAAATGACCGAATTACAGTGTGCCTGTAATAATGTTTCACCAACTTGTTCATGTAAAGAAGTATTGCCAAATTCAGAAATGCCTATGATAACTTTGGTCTGATTATCAATATCCAGAAAGCACAAGTACAAAGTACTAGATCAATACTCTAGAAACAGTCCTTCTTTCAGATTTTAACATCACCATCTCTGGCACTCTCTGCTTGAACAGGTGGATCATTTTACCTAACTTGAAAGTATCTTCTCAACACAGTGTAACTCCAAGAGGGAGATATAAAAACCAGAATATTTGCTGCTCAGTTTGCTTTTGGTTAACTTTACTATTGGTGTCTTTGGAAACAAAAGCCTACAAGAAAAAGCTGTCAGCATTTCAACCTTACTCTGCATAGACCTTGTATAGCAGATACATTAAGAAGCTCAACTGAAAGAAACCTTTACCCACCCCCAAAATGATGTTTGCCTATTTGGTCAAATTTTGAGAAGTGGCTCAGGCTAAGAAATTTTCAGTACCCTCTTTTGTGTGTGTATTGATTGATTAATTAATTGATTGATTGATTGATTGATTGTAGTTTATAACTTATCAACCTTTTGCAGGTTATTTAAAGCCATTTTTTGGATATAATAATTATTTACTGATAAAATTCCTACTAATTAACCTATATCTGGCAGGGAAGAGGTGGATTCTTACCTTTCCCAAGTGTATTTGCATATGTGAATATAACAAACTCAAGTGGAATTGGAAATTGGCTCTCCAATTTATGTATTTTTATATTTTTTGTTCAATAAAAATGATTAAGTACTTGGGTGGGTATTCAGTGAATTATTAGCACAAGAAGTCTAGATACAAGTTGAATTTATTAACTTTTTCACTCAAGAACTTCAAAATTACTGACTCCCATTCAAGCCCAAAGCAACAGTTAGAAAATGAAGCGAAATGTTAAAGCATGTTGAGGTTAATTTATATGCAACTTAAAGTTTGGTCAAAGATTTTGAAGTTTTTTGAGAAAATCGGCTGTGTAAAATTGCACAGTACAATGGTGGGAAGAAACTGGTACAAATATCAAAGTGAGCAGCAAGTTGTGTTTGCTTTTTGAAGTTTTATTTCCTCACTCTTTTTGTGCCTTTTTCTTTATTTGAACATTTGACCTGCTCACCTATTAAACACCTGTCTGTAATCAAGAATAGATCCGGAAAGCTGAGCCGACATAAATAGAATGGAAACAAAGCACGTTTGGGAAGAATCGTTCAGAAAATCATTGAAGAAATATCATATGTTATTTATCTGTAAGACTAATTTCTTTACATTAAGCAACTCTATACAAATTGTATCATTTGGTTAGAGGGTTAGTGAGAGGTGACCCATTTGCCAAACTATGACAAAACATCAGAAAGGTTTCTTGGTCAGGCTGATAACTTTACAGTACCCCATTGTTTGTATGTGTGTAATATATATATATATATATATATATATATAACATAATTGAATTGACCCTAGTTAGCTAATATAACTTTGTTCAACTATGAACTGTTCATTCATGGGTTTCTATGTAAAGTGTTTGGTTTGAAATCAAGAAAGGTTGATAAAACTTGTGGCCATAATTCTTAGTCTGTTACAATCAATAATGCCTGCCTAAAGGAGTAGCAGCAAATAGAAAATATGACACAGAAATCCAAAGGTGGATATGAATAGCGAAAAATGTTTTCCAGAAACTAATGTTTATATCATATACTATATATTACCTAAAGAAAAAATGAGGGTAGCCTGTCTTCTCAGTGATATATATATAAATATGTATATGTTTTCTCTGTGTACAAGTATGATCACTACAATGTGTACACCCTGCTCCAGTTGGTCTTATGATCACACATTACCCTGTGGTTGCGGAGCTTGTCAACCCTCTGCCAAAGAGAAGGAAACTCTGACAGAAAATTGTTGCCATAAATCTTGCTGACATCATTCCACTCTGGTCATGGAGAAGGGCCTAGAAAAGGTAGTCTCAAGACAGCTTATCTGCTACTCACTTCAATGATGCCAACAGGCATCATTCACTAGCTGTCACCACACACAAATGTGTCAACAGAGACCAAATAAAATGACCTTTGAAAGGAACCTGTAATATGAGAATGTTACAAGACATAAACAATAACAATAGCTGTAATTGCACTAGAACTTGATAAACTGCATATGGCTATTGATACTATCAAGAAGATCTTTTGCTCACACTCTGGTAGTTTAAAAGAACAAAAACAGTCTGCACATTACACTAGGAGGGCAAGCCACAAACAGATCTCACTCTCTCTGGCACCAGCTGCATAGTATGCAATACTATTACCTTTAAGATTTACTCTTGATGTAGGACACAAATTGGCAAAATAAATTTCATAGCTTGTCCTTATTAGACCTGCATTGGCATTATCTGGAATCTTTAATAAACTTCTCCACACTGATTATCTGATTATCTTTGCAATTTCCAGAATTGTTTTCTCACCTTTGCAAGCTCAGACATTATAAAGCATTTCTAATTATTTGTCAAATCAACCTAACAACTTATTTTAAAGTTTAAATTTCGCTCTTCCTTTGAGAGTTCAAAATCCAGTACATTTCATACAAATGACTGCTGTTTATGTCAACACAGATTGAACCAGCTTTCATTCTGTGCAGATGTTGCCATCATTATAAACCTTTAGTTTCCAATAAGTATTTAATTTATATAAAACATCAAATGAGTAATAATGACAAGCAGCATATGTGTGTATAATATATATATAATATATATATATGAGAGATTTTTCTAGCACAAGACCAAAGTTAGTAGGAAGATTCCAGTTGGAAAGGGTCTGTCTGCCTTGAAAATTGACGTTGTGTTTTTTAACTGGACTTGAATTTTGGTCACTGTTGCAAATGGTAAATACACAGTGTCCTAAACCCAACTCATTTAAAAAATTGGACCATTAGAATTTCTTTCCCCAAATCTGATATTTCATCAGATTTTTGGAAGTGAGTTGGCCCAATTACATTTTGCACATGTCTTGATATTATTTTAAATGTTATGCTATTTGGATCTTAGAAAAACATGACAAGCTCATATGTGATTAAAGGTTTCACAGATAGAACCAATTGTCAAATGCTTAAACTGGAGTCAGTTCTACTTTTTACAGTATGAGTGGTGTGTATGTGTGTGTCTAGAAGACTGACAACTCTGAATTCAACACCTGAGGTTCTTCCAAAAAGTGTAGTCTGTTCTGTACAAGCTTTCACAGCTATAATCAGATCCTGGGCAGATAGCCTGGCTGCTTGGTTCTGCAGGATCCTTATACACGTGCATATGCTATGCTTCCATGTTCATACAGAGTTATCAAACTAACAAAAATATTGGTTACAGGCAATGATTTATGTCCTGAAAATGGGTCTTGTTTCAGGAATCAAAACAAATCTTCTCCTTTAAATCAAGGATATATTTTCAAATCAATGAACTTGAAAAAATATTTTTTCTTTTCGTTCTCTTCTCTCTACGTATCAGTAATTAGTAAATTTTGCATGGATCAGTAATGACTCAATCTTGATAAATTGATGGCCACTTTTAGTTTGACTCAATTGATAATTTCTAAGTGCTATGGGACTGCTACTAGTTTAAGCACTATAAACATTCTAATTAATCATGACAATGTGTTACCATTGATCAGTATTGCTTAATGGCAAATGACTTTCTTCTTTCTCTCTCTCTTTATGCATATGAGTATGTTTCGATATATGGATATAAACTTAGTGATTTTGTACACATATTGACCAACACATCACACAAAACCCTAACAAGGCTATTAACTATTCTCCTAAAAAGATAAAAAGATATGGGCCACACTAAAGATAATACCTTTCACCTTTGGGGAAGTCAAAAATTGTCTTTAAAAATGTAATATCTTTGTTCTCAGGTGATTTTTTAAGAAAGTGTAAATATACATATTTCTTTTGCATATAGTTGCAAACAATTTTGTGCATAATGTCACTAATGTTCAATGACATGTGCATTTAAAAGAATAACTTTTCTAAAATAAATGTCAAGTTGAAATTAATCAGAACTGTGTAGTATTGTAGGCAATAACATTATTATTCTTGATAATGGTCAAAATCACTCAAACAAAACATGCTGAACATTGGGCAGTTTCTTCATGAATTCAGCGAAAGAAAATCAGAAAAATAATATCTCTTTCACACACACACACACACACACACACACATATATACATATATATATATATATATATATATATATATATATATATATATACATACACATAGAATTAATACAAGTAAAAGGCTAAAAGGTTTGTCACTTATCCCTACTCCAGAGTTTCGTAGATGGGCACATCCATCCACTCCTCATGGGTATCAGCATATGACTGCTTATACTTCTCAATTATTCTATTTTTATATGCACTTTTCATTGGTGCAAGTCTTTTTTTCTTCATAGTGTCAGTGTGTGTTATAAGTGCACCCATGCATCCATCTGCATGAGTGTGCATATATGTAGAATGTCGTGATATAAAAATTGGCTGAAAAATAGCTTTTATATTTATTTACATGATATGAAGGTACATAATAACTGTTGGCTGTTCATAGAGTACACACATTTGATAGGATGGCTAGATAGTCAGATGCGTGTGCAGCTAGATTTGTTTTTCTTCAGCATCCACAGAACCAACCTATGATTTATACTCCAATAGACTTGATTTACAGTTTTTGAGAGAACGCATAATCTGGCATAATCAGTAGTCAAACAAGGCCAGTATGCTGAAATAATCACAATGACACAATGACTTGCAAAACTACCAACAGCTTCTGAACAGTTTCATCTACCCAATTCCACTCAGAAGGCTTGAATCACAAACACTTTTCAACAGTGCCACATGCTGTCATTGTCTCCCTAGACCAATATTATAAAGTAACTTCCATGACAAATCTGCCATATTAACAGTGGAACTTGGGTCTCTTGGTTGAAATGCTAGCATTTGATCCACTTGGCCGTGCCCATACATACATACATATATATATATATATATATATATATAATCACTATAAAAATAGCTATTTTGTTTCAACACTTCTGGTGTCTTATCAAGTGATAAGACACCCGAAGTGTTGAAACAAAATGGCTATTTTTGTAGTGATTTTCTAACATATTTATGTTAGAATTTTTGAATAAATTATATTTGCTCTACTCTGTATTGATCACTCTCTTAAGAATAGTATTTTTTGGTTATTGGAATTTACTCTGTATACACCAATACTATACTTGTGTGTGTGTATATATATATATATATATGGTGGACTCTCCCATAGTATTCAATGTATGAGGGTTAAGCAGCTCAGTTCCTAGGAACCGACAGCCAGACGCCAACACAAATGATTAGATTATAGTGGTGAAGGCTTTGTACAGAACCAGCTGCACTTTTTAAGGGCCAAAAAGAGAGACCGAATAGTACACCATAGGAGCCACGGTGGAGTAGTGGATAATGGCTTGGTGTGAGGGATCAGAGAGCCAAGTTTGAATTCTAGTTGAATCCATTTCATGTGCTAATACCCTTGAGAAAGGGATTAATCTTCTTCTCCCTTCAACTATGGTTAAATAGCAGAATAGATTGGATGGCAACTGGTCTAGAAGGAGGACAAATCTGAATTCAAAACCTGTGGAAGGCTGCTTGGGGGACCTTGTGACACGTAGTGCACCAGCTCTCTGTATCTGGCCCTTCAAAAAGGGTGGTTGGTTCTGCACAAAGCCTTCACCAGTATAATCAAATCTCATCAGCTGCCGGTTCCTAGGAACTGAGCTGCTTGGCCCTCATACGTCAAATATGATGGGAGAGTCCACCATACACACACAAACACACACATTTATACTTTAGTGCTTTTATTAGCACATACACACATACAAACTTGTACTTGTCAAAGTTTATGATGTGTGTCACAACTGTTGTTTTGAAATAGTGTTTTGTTTAAGTGCTCACACATTCTATGAGACATTTTTGTCAAGATATATTTGTTGATGGGATAATTTGCAGGTTAAAATTTAAAGGATAAATATTTGTATTTGTTTTTTTATTTAAAAAAAATAATTTCTTTAATATTCCCTTACCTCCTTTCCACCATTAATTTATTTTCTTTCACTTTCTCATGTCATATATTTTTGCATCTGTCCTTTTCATTTCCAGAATTCTTCAAACTTTTGATCTCATTGTTTTTGTTGTTATCTCAACATTTACATTGCCTTTTTACATCTTGTCCAGTTGAAAAAGGCTGCAGAAATGTTTCAACAAGAAAAGCAATCAAAAGAATGAGATCAATCACCTAAGGTTTTGTAATATTTCCATTTTTTATGCCTGCTTTCTTGTTAACATGTTCATTGCCAGAGGTCAATGACAGAAACTGACTTCAAATGCCAATTTGACAATAGACAACTTAAACAATAAAGAAACTGAGAAAAAAACGAACAACCAACTAAACCCTGCAGAGTTTGTGCAAAAAACAAAGTACGGTAAGAAACATGGTACTTGGATATCGGACACTTCTATAGCTATTCAAATGCTTCGTTTATGTGTTATAACAGTTATATAAATTACTTTAGTGGAGCAGGTAACGACTATTCCAATTTTCAACTGTTTATGTTGTATTTTCAATAAATTTTTCTCATAAAATGTTTGTACAATTTTTCATTTCAGTCTTACCATTTATTTGTATTAAATACAATAAAAAACTTTTGGTTGTAGCTTTTTTAACAAGGATTTACAGATATACCATATTGAAACATTGGCTCTCGTGTGATTGCTGAAGTTAAGCAACATTGAGGCTGTTCAATGTTTATATGGGTGACTACTTCGGAATACTAGGGGCTGTAAGCTTGGATGTATGGATGATGCAATGGATAACGTGTCAGAATTGGAAATTGAAGAGTCAAATTCCAATTCCAGTTGGGTTCATTATATTCACTTCGCAAATATACTTGGGAAAGGTATGAATCCACTGCTTCTACCTCCAGCTATGGGTTAATTAGTAGAACTTGCATCTGTAAAAGTCATTATGTCTCAAATAAATTCTTACAATCTAATAGATATATTTTGGCTTTAAATAACCCACTTACGGTTGGTAAGCTGTAAAAAACAATCAAAAACTTTGATGGCAAGACCACAAAAGGAGATTACTCATGGTCAGCATCATAATAAGAACTGCCAACCATGGGTTATCTTGTTTTAAATTTTTTTTTTTTCATTCTTTTTCTTTATTGTTGTCAGTCACACACACACACACACACACACACACACACACACGTGTGTGTGTGTGTATATATATATATATATATATATATATATATATATCACTGAAAATTACTGGCAAGGTGCAGTGGTTGAGTTTTTTATATAATTTCTTATGTGTTTGTATAAATGTTTTCCTTTTCAGGACATAAATTATATAAAAAATTGTCCAAATTTTTCCCAAGCACTTTCAGCTATACTTTTAGCCACTATCAAGGATGAATTTTCTTTTCTTTTTAACTGAATATATGGATTGTTTTATGTATGTATCTAGAGTTATAGGAATGTTTTATATTCCAAACACAGTCAGCACATTTTGACAGTGTTCATAGTTGATATTATTGAATAATGGCTTTTTTCTTTAATTAATAATGCTTTCATTATTTTTAGCCTTTCTGTATTTGTGGATGATGCTATTATATTTGTATTATCAATGAGTATATTACAGATAGAGTTTGGTAGGTCTGCATGTGTGAGCCATGGTCAGAGAGATATAACGTGAGTCTTGTTAAACATGTTGTTGTATATTCAGTATAATTATTTACAAATTTGGATTGGTCAGGAACACAGCTCCTTAAGGGACATGTAAAATATTTTTTTATTCATGAATTTACAATCTTTCTTTGATAATGACTAAAAGTATAGCCAAAAGTGGCTGGGAAACATTCTGGCAATTTTTATATAATTTATGTTCTGGAAAGGAAAAACATTTATGAAAATATGAGAAATTATATAAAAAAATCAACCATTGCACCTTGTCAGTTTTTTCAAATATATATATATATATATATATATATATATATATATATATATATGAAAGGTATAAAAAAATAGTTTATGATCTCCCTGAATTAAAAAACAAGTTTCTTAATTTCATAAAGTCTGGAATCAGAAGTGCATCCCCCAAAATGTTGGGTATATTATTTATTAATGCATTATAGAAACAAAAGTACTCCTGATCCTCATACACACAATGGTATCCCAATTGGATCCTTTATGGTGAAAGTACTAATGAACATTATATTTACTAGGCTCTCATCCTTCTATGAAAGTCAACTTTTGCTCTGGTAAGAGGTGTATGATGGGGTATATGTTATCAGATAACTGCAGGAAACTGCATAGCTCTCCAATAGAAAACTTTATACCTGCTTTGTTGATCACATCAATAGAGACTTCCTCTTCTCACCCATTTGAAATTGTTTTTGAAGCTTTGACTTCACTGAATTTCTAGATCTGATAGAAGATCTGATAGAAGAACAGTCTATAAACCTATACATGTCTGGTGAGGATCCCAGTACCAAAACATTTTGAACCTCATTAGGAATACAAGAAGTAGGAAATGAGAGCCCCAATCAATGTAAACTCTTTTTTTGTCCTGCATATATACAAGCATAGATGTGAAGAGTTGGGCACAGGCCATTTAAGCATTTCATACCACACCCCAAAAGAATCTGCTAATAAAAAAGCACATTCCTGTTTTTTCTTACAAGGCCAGTTTAAGAATAATGAGTGGTCTATGCTGATGACGTAGATATCCATAGTTGGAAAATAAAAAAGTCAACATCCTCTCCCAAGTGTGCCAAGATATAGGACTCAAGATAAAGCTTTCCAAAACAGAAACTATGATCTGGAATTGGAATGAAAGCAGTGATGATGATGATCTGGAATTGGAATGAAAGCAGTGATGATGATACACACACTGGATCCATCATAAAAATTCAGGATGCAGAATTAGTGAATACTAAACACTTCAAATACCTCAGTGAATGGATTAGTTATAACAAATTTTGTATAGGAAATAAAGAAATTGAACATAGAATAGGTTGCATTGGGTGTAGTTTTGTCCAGTACCATAAATCACTACGAAAGCAAAACATTAACCTAAAATCTAGACTCATATTCTTACACTACCTTGTCAGATTGAGACTTTTATATAGATGTTATGTATGGCATTAAAGCCATTCTGAAATATCTAAATTGTCAGCTGTATACAACTGCTTTCTCAGATCAATGATTAAAAATGGCTATGAATGAATGAAACCTGCAGGTCTTAGAGAGGACCATCCTTCTTTGAAACTCATGGATTGGTGCTGCAAAGAAAGAACTGTATCAAATCACAGAAACATTATCACTTCAGGACTTTCAGAAGTAGCAATAACTAAAATGGATAGCACATGTAAAGCAAAGAGAAAATAATGACATAACAAAGATGCTGACATTCCACTTTATTTCAAATAAAAGATTAGGAAGGGAGCCCTCATCAATACAGGAAATAATGATAATTTTTGGATGTGAGAAATGTAATTTCCTGAATAATAATAGAAAGATTTCATAAATTGCAAATGAAGTAGCACTGGCTGCTTGTTCAGTTAATGCCAACTATTTCCTTATAAGGAAACGTTGCTAATATTACCACACACTTGCACACATGACTGCTTATATGACGTCACCTTGGTGAGTGAGTTGAAATTGATTTCATCAAATGCGAGAATGCTGGAATTAAAAACCAGTTGCTTAAATATACACAGAACAATCCTTGAAAATGAAAGTATTAACATTTGAAAGTACTCTGGAAGGAAATAATCTAAAATAAAAATAAATATGAACTTTGACAAATTTACCAATAACATAAAACAACTATTTTGGAAATTTGGAAAATTAAATAGAAAAAAAAAAATTTCTGGCCAGACCATGTCCATATTGTTTAACCAAACATTTTTGAGAGAATTTGCTGCCCAGATGCACAATTATTAGATTGACCCGCCAGCCAACAAAGAAACTGCGGCACCTTGTAAGTCATTTTTAATGAAACTTACTGCCTAAATACGCAATTATATATATATATATATATATATATATATATATATATATGCACATACAAAAGAGGGAATGCTGAAAAGTTCTTGGCCTTTACAAAAATGGATTGCAAGATAAAATTGTACTGCTTAGTTATTTGGTCAGCTTTTGGATATTAGTTTATTACTCAAAATCTGACCCAAAAAGCTAAGAACCTTTCAGCAATCTGTGAATATAAAATCAATTAGGTGTTCATGTATCTTTAAGCAGACTTCTTTGTTTGGTTGTATTCAGAATAATGTAAAACAGATTGGCTGAGAGGGTTCAGTCTGGTAATGATTCTTATCCAACACTAATGTCTCAGAAGGCATTTTAGTACCTGAGGAGGTGTGCAAAAATGGGCTGATGCAAACACTGACGTATTGCTTGCTTTGTAGATTACTTGAGCTTTGTTAGCAAAATAGGGTGGGAGAAATAGGGGGAAGTGATTGTGCCAATAATTCTGATAGATATGCTGACAGTTTATGTACATAGACACCCCCACCCACTCGCATGTTTACGTAAATATCATGCACATATGAACTTGCACTTTTGTGACATGTATTCTCTTGGCTCTTCATTTACACATTATCAACATTACACAAATATGTTTACTTAACATTGATGCTTTAAAATTAGCCCTTCTAAGAAGTATGTTATCAGCTTATTTATATATTGTGTGTTCATGTGTGAATATATGTATGTTTGGTGTATGTGTGTGCGTGCACACACACACACACACATATATATATTGTGTGCCTGTGCATATATTAGGTTAAGTCATGAGTAAATTCTGTTTTTGGGAACCAATTGTAATGACAAATGTATCATAATTTCTGATCTTATGTGGCAGATAAGAATAAATGTGGGCTACACTCACGTACATTAGATTTTGCATGTCATTAGCAGTGTACATGAAATATTGTTCTCCTCCATGGCAATTCAAGTTTTCATTCAGAAAGAGTAACTCTGGAAAAAATTTAGTACTTGGTTGGTCTGTTCTACCCAACTTTGTTATATTCACCTGATGATGCAGCAACCAATTATAAGCTTTGTTTTTTATTGCTGCAAAATGCATTGATGAGGAAAGCTTTCTCTAATGAAAATTATATTCATGGTGTTTTAGAATATGTTTTCAGATCAAAAGCTGTGGAATTTTACTCAAAATGTATCAAAAAGTTGTCTGGTAAGTGACAACAAGTCATTGCAAATAATGGTGGATATATATTTGATTAAAAGGTAATTATACTTTATTACTTCGAAGAATAAAGATGATAAACGAAATTTGTTAATGATATATACACACATGCATATTTAAGTATAGCTTCTTTTATCAGCCATGTCTCTTCAAGACATTGGCAAACATGGCTCTCCACAATTTCTTGTCCTTTGTAGCTCTTAATTAATTTTGTCTTGTTATCTCTCCTAAACCCTGTTCTGCCATCCATTTACTCAACTTCACTAGGAGGATTATGTGTTGTTTTCCTCTCCTTCTCTTGCCTTCAATATGCCCTGTGAGTATCAAATTTTCCGAGCTGTCTTTCATTATATGCCTTAGAAATTTCATCTATCTCTTTCTGATAAGTATAAGTGTCATTTTTGTTTTCCATTTTCTCTAAAACTTTGTTGTTGCTCACATGTTCAGTTCATGGTATTCTCAACATCCTTCTGTAGAAACACATTTCTGTCACTTCAAGTCTCTTCCTTTTTTGAGGAGATTGTCCAGCATTCACTGCCATTTAGGAGGACTGATATTACATAACAGTTCAGCACTTTCTTGTTTTTCATAATATAAAATCAATTTATTCATGCTGAGAAAACCATTTAAATTTTATGATTCAAAATATTCCTCTCTCCAATAAGTTGTCATTCAACTTCCTAAAGATTTTTTTTCATTCAAAGAACCAATATAATCATTGGTTTTCTTCATTTTGATTATGAATGGAGAAATCCTTGCCTGTCAGAAAATGTCTTATAAGTTTGTAAAAATTGGTCCTTTCCCTTCTACTTTAGAAATATGAAAGCAGATCTTTTTTCTTTTTTTATTCCCCAAACTGGGCACAACCATATTTGATGTCATCTAAAGGCCCCTTCCACACTATATCAATTTAATATTACTGTATTGTGGTGTGTTGGTAAACAGTTGCCTACCAGTTAATTCAATTTTGTATAGAACATGGACCTGGAACATAATTTTTAGGGAAAGGAAAATCCTTATATGGCACCAAATATGGTATTTCACACTTGGTTTACTCATGTGCATTGTTTAACCACATTCAAAAGAGTTATTATGTATGTCATACCAAGGAACATAATTAATGTAGACTCATATATATATATATATATATATATATATATATATATATATATATATATTCTTAATTCAAATAGAAGCCATTTATCAAGTGTATATTGTTTATTTATTGACACTCTTTCTGAAATGATTTGTCAACTGTTCTAATTAATATATTTGATATATTGAAATTTGCTAGGAGTTGCCTGATTGATGGTTTTGACTAAGCTCTCTCTTGGGTTTCTCAATTTAAAATTCAGCTGGCTATGCATTCACTAAATACATTTTTCTCAAATACACAATTTATTACAACTTACATTATTTATTACACAGCTTGAACTCTTAAATATGTAAATCATAAGTATAAAGGATTTTTATATTCACTTAAAAATCATTAACAGAATTAAATTTTTTAATTAAAATAAATTAAGGTTATTTTCAAAAAATGATAAACATTTGAATCACAAAACAAAATTGGCAATTTCAAGTAGAAAAGCAAAAGAATTATAAATCAGGCTGAAATAGGTAAGTATATCTCAGACGTTAATAATTGTGAGAAAGTGAATGCAATAGGAAATTGTGTCATTTGGTAATTGGTTCAGAGACTGTAATAGGCAGCAAAGAGGGAGTTTGCAGTACATAATTGTTAGAGATAGTTTGCAGTAGGTAATTGCATCAGGAGAGTCTACAGAAGGTAATTGTACCAGAGACTGCAATAAGCAAGTAGGCAATTATGTCAGAAGGTGAGTGCACTAGGCAATTGCATTAGAAGGGCCAAGTGTAATAGGCAATTATATCAGAGACTGCAATAGGCAAATAGGTAATTATGTCAGTGGGTGAGTGCACTAGGCATTGCATCAGAGCATAAGTACTATAGGCAATTGTGTTAGATAGAAGTGGCAAGTGCAACAGACAATTGCATCAGAGAGAGACTGTAGTAGGCAATCAAGAGAGAATTTGCAGTACACAATTGTGAGTAATAGCACATAAGTGAGAGACTGCATTAAGCAATTACTTCAGAGAGAAAATGCAGTATACTGTTGTATGAACAAACTTGCAATAGACAATTGTGTAAATGAGAGAGACTGCAGTAGGCAATTGTGGCCATGCTTACCCTAGGCAGTTATCAGAGAGAGATTGCACGAGGCAATTATATCACAGAGAAATAGCAATAAGTAATATTTATAGAGACTAAAGTAGATAATGATAATAATAATAAGGATAATTGAATTTGGATGCACAAATTTTAACTTAGCTATGTTTCATATTTTGAATGTTTATTTTTTAATGCTTAAAAGTGTCTTAATTAAAACATAAGAAAAGTATTACTGTTAATTACTTAAAATGCTATAATCATTCTGTATTAGAAAGGAGAATTGAAAAATCTCCCCAAACTTCCTAAAATCTTGCCAAATCTTACATCTGAATTTATTCTTGAATCTCTTCTTGGTTAGGCAAAAAATCTTTCAGCACCCAATGCTGTAGCATTTTATAACTTTGATCTTTCAATTAAAGCATGTAAACAAAAAAACAAAACAAAAAATGCTTAAATTGTTTTATATTATTATTTTTATTCTTTTAATCATTTCACCCCAAGCAAGGCCGGAATTCTACTAGTGTGCAGGGGGTCACAGAGAATGAAAGTGAGAGAAAAGACTTGAGGGGGGAATTGAGGAAAGGATAAAAGATGAACAGGGTTCAAGATGACAGAAGATGGTGATTGACATTGCATTCAAATTTTTGAAGATTGTAGTTTACAGGGAAGCAAGGAAACGGAAGGGAGTTCCACAGGCAGGAAGTGCAAGAAAAGAAACTGTTGGAGTAGAAGTGACAGTTACACTTAACTATTTCAACAGTAAAAGTTTGAAACTTAGATGCCAATCTAGTAGCACTCTTAAATTCATGTAGTTGGGGCACCAGGAAAAAAAAAAACTTGTCAAAGCAGTTGCCAAGAAAATATTTTCTTATAGAATGTGAAGGCCAGAGCCAGATGGTCAGCAATTGGCTGGATTGATTTGTGGTTGAGGCATTTTGACAGTGATGGATTGGTTTTGTCTGGGTTTTGAATATAAGTTCATGATGGCGCAAATTCAACAGAGGATCATGAGAATTCTGACACGTTAATATGCCTCCCACACCCAAGTTTGCGACCAGCTATTATCAGCTACAGAGGGGGGCACTGAGTCAACATGCAGCATGCTCTTTCCTGTCAGTCCTACTACTCCATTTTAGAATTCAAGCTACCAGTGTGAATAAAAGGAACACCAAAAGAAAATTGCCCTTAATGTTTTTATTAACAGCGTAGGGATCCCAAGACGAAACAGGATGCAACAGTAAAAGAAAAAAACAGAAGGAAACCACATCACATCTGTGAGAAAGTGACTGAAGTTAAGATGTCAAGTCAGGATTGAAACATTGCAGATCCTTTTTTTTGATTTTGTCAAGAACCTTGAGGTGAATAGCTGGAGCACCAGACCAGATATGACAACAGTGTTCAATGCATGGTTGAATGGACGAGAAAAACCTCCTGGCATGGCACAGTGATCCAACTTTCCTTATTCCCCCTCCACTATGAACATTCAATAATCTTTAAGCATTTGTAACATTGTCAACACACTGTTTGGTACCAATTTACTTGAAGATTGTGAGCCTCTATTTAATGCCTGTAGAATACAATCTCTCTGTATAAAAAGCTTATGGAACCTGTTCGAAATGAACAGATAAATCTTTTCCAATAAAGATTGCTTATTAAATTAAACTGATAATAACAATAACATGAATAAAACATTAATTTGAGCAAAAGCTGCTCCGCAGAGTTTTTTAATTTAAGGATTTTTTGTTAACCTTCTACACCTGGCAAGAAAAAAATTAGTCGCTTCAATATCATTTGTGATCACTCATGAAGCTAGGACAATAGACATAGGCATATCTGAAAACATTGATGTCAAGCAGAATTGCACCAGTAAAAATTATTTCTTGCTTCCAAGGAATATATGCATACGTATAAAAGTCCTTATATTATTGAGATTGTTTTATAATTTGTATATAAAAATGGTAGTTCTTTCTGCAAAGGAGGATGTAGGTTTGAATCTTGCCAAACAACACATTTTCTTTATTAAGTTTTCTTGATTACGCAGACCAGTAGATGAATTAAATGCTGTCTAAAATAAAACAGTGTCTACTCAAATATGATTATCCACTAAAAATGTTCGAAGCAATATACATACACACACACACACACACACACACATATATATATATATATATATATATATAATCAACTGATAAGCCCATAGCCTAATGACAGAAAAGCATTTATTTTAAATAACAAATATTTTTCTCCTTACTTGTTATTACACATAATGCAGTGTTTCTCTATAGATTAAACATTATACAGTGAACATTTAAGATTGGAATTCAACTAACAATGAATATTGATCCACCATTAAAAATGTTTAGAATTTGATTATAAGAAAGAAAATGAGTTACCATCATACCAAAGTTTTCACCATCTTTTTTTAGAGTCATCCCTTTAAACATGTATCCAGTAGTTTTACAAAGGATAGTGGTACGCATTTCTTGTACATTCATTTTGTAGGCACTGTTCATATTCTTCAAAATTTTAGTCTTTCAGATATGGACTTCTATTATACACTGATTTGTTTCAGTTAGTGCCTTCTTGATGGTCATCATCTCAAAATTTTGGCTGTTGTAGTCTATTTGCCTTTGTGTGTTTGTCAAACATGGTAATCTTTCTGGAATATTTTATTTAATCCATAGGGTAGATTGTTCTCCTGCTTGTCTATGCCAGACATACCAGTTAATTTTGTCACATTCACTTGTCCTTGTGATATTTGACTCTTCAACCTAACCAGAATACATAACTTTAATAAAAGTGTTTGGCTTCAAGTTTGCAGAAGATTACCAACTATGACAGGCACTTGAAAAATGCTGGAGCATACAACTGAAACATGACAATAACAGCCAAGATGAGGACACTGATCTGATCAAATCATTTTAATTTAATAATAATTCTTCATCTACAAAATTCAGACAAAAAGCATTGACTTTTGTTTACTTGTGTCATTTTTAGAACAAACAGATTTTTAAAAAATTCTATAATTCTTTGTTACACATGTTAACAATTTCTTCAATTGTCATGTTTCTCATAGAATGGTCTACTTTCAATTGTCATCAGTAGCTGTAGTAGATGAATGCACATTTCTTGTCCTTCCATATTTTCAAATTTTCCAACTTTGAACTTTTGTTGTTAAAGACTCTGCCTTTACAGGTATTCTCTTGTGTCTCTAAAAATATCTGAGCAACATTTCTTGCTGTACCTCTTTTCAAGTTATGAATAAAAAATAATTAAATGTAACAAAACTATGAAAGGAAATGTTTGATTTAAGCTTCAGGATATATTCAAAATATCCTTTTTCTTTCTTCTTTGCACATATTCACTTTTATCATTTTTTCCCCATTTGCTCCGAATTGTCTTGTTAATATCTCTAATTAAAAATGTTTTAATATTTAAACAAAATGTTCAAAATTGAAAGTATCGTAATAATTTAAATTTTTACAGAATAAATAAAGTGGTTTACTTCAGACATTTTTTTTCTTCATTATCAATGAATTGTCAAGACTTTGGGATAGATAGTGGAGTGATTTCCATTTGCCTTTTCATAGACTGATTGCCATTCAAGGATAGCTAGCCCAGTTGATTTTATATAATGCAAAGCTAGTGGAGGGAGGTCTTTCTCAAAAGCATTAATGCAAAAGTCAACAGAACAAAGAAAGCTAGATTTTGAACTCAGCTTGTCACTTACCCTTTTTACACTGCTATCCATAATATGATGTTGTAAATCAATATTTAATAATATTTTTCTATTTCAATGTTCATTTACATCTTCAGAAAATAGTTTTCTACTCTTAATTAAGCGTGTTGAGTATTGTTATTGCTGTATAATTTTTGTTTACTGTTGAAATCATGATTCTTATCTAAACAATATTCTATCTCTTTGAACTAATATTTATTCAGTCAATATTTGTGTGTGTATGTATCTATATATACACACACACACACACACACACACACACACACACACACACACACACACACACACACTTGGTTCAATATATGCTGATATTATACCCGCAGTATCAAATATTTTTACACATATGTATAGAATGTAGGATCTTTTTAAGTTCATATCTGGCCACATATACATTTTAATAGGTTTGCTTAAATATCCTTTCTCCAGTGGTAGAAGAGAGAGAGAGAGAAGCTAGCAAATGTCAATACTCTGTTGAGCTAATCTTTCACTCTCTCTCTCCATATATATATATATATATATATATATATATATATATATATATGTATATATATACACACACACATACAGAGTTGAGTCTATATTGATAATGTCCTATCAACTGTATCAAAATACTTTGTCTCTATTCATATAGTTTCTCCTTGCTCTCCCTTTATTTATGGGTTCATTCTCTCATGCTGTGCTTATGCAAAGTGAGAAGTGACTTTCTGCAAACAACTCTGCAATCAGTTACTGTTTGTTCAGTTTATGCTTTCCAATGCTCTTCACCCTCATCTGCCTCCCTATGTAAACAAAGGTTAGCAGCACTCCATCTACCCTCACTCCATTTTAGCTTCTGTTTACCAACAACTTTGTTGATGGTGATAAATCGCTATGTTTGAAAGGGAATAAAGCCAGTTATTGCAATGTCTAACATGGATGCCATCGGTATGTCTTCTTGAACACAACCGCCGATTGGATTTAATTCTCTGTATAAACGGAGTGAGTGGCCATAAGTTTTCTTCTTTTTCAGTCACGTTGCTGATATGTACTTAGGCACTCCTTTCAGATTCATTTCCAAACTACCAATGTTTAGCACAAAAATCCTCTTTAATAACTTTGCTCTGTTTCCTTTCTTTTCAATAGATTTTTCCTTTCACTTTCGCCTTCTTGCACTTTTCCTCATTATTTCTTCTTCTTCTCTTTCTGCTATGATATTTTTCATTATTTGATTTGTTTTTCCCATTTGCTATCTTTCTTTCTCTTCCACTCCTTGCTCTCCTTTACCAATCTCTCTCTTCTATTACTTGCTCTCTCTTACCGTCCCTCTCTCGTCTACTCCTTGGACTCACTTGCTATCTCACATTTCTAATTTTTTCTTACCATTGCTGTTTCTTACTTTCATCCTTTCTCATTTCTCTCTTCTTGCTTTCTCTCTATATCTTCCTTACCAGCATTACACTAGTTTCCTTTTACAATTTGCATTTCCTCACTTTCCTCTTTTATATTCTTTATCCTTCATCCCCCACCTCATACCTCATGCATCTGATTTTCCTTTATTTTCACCTCTTCCTATTTGTTGTCCCTTTTTTGTTATGTTTTTTCTTTTCATATCACTTCTCCATTTTTTTTATTTAAATATTGGCCAAGATAGCATTTAATAGAGCAGACTAATCGTTATGACTTGTCTGCGTTTACATTTGCTTCAAATATTTTCAAGTGATTTTTCTTTGTGAAATTACCTCAGACAATATCTTTGTTGGCTCCCTTTGTCCAAAATGATTTGAGTATTTAGTTTTTATTACTGTACATGTGTTTACATATATAATGGTTGTTTGCCAGTTCTCTTTTATTTATATGCCTTGTGTCTATTCAGCCATTCTAATCTTTTTCGGTACCATGTTTCTCATTATGCATCTTTCTACCCATTATGTTTTGGTCATCAGAATTCTGCCTTCTTAGAAAAACTAATCCACTGTTTCAATCTATTTTTTTTTCTTCTTTTGCTCCAATTTAATATTTTTGATCAAAATATATTTTACTTGGTTCTCCTCTTATTCATAAAGAACCTTTTGGTTGCTACAAGGTGCTGAAAAATTGATGTTTAGTGACTTAGTTAGGTTATGAACTTTTCAGTTTGTAGTATTTTTCAATAGGTTCTCTTTAAACATGTGATTTCATTGCACAAGTGACTGGAATTTATAAGTTATTCTGAAAGGTGACATTTGAATGTGTCTCTCTAAATGATTCATGTGTGTACTGTGAAATTTTAAATGTTTCTATAACAAAAGAGAAAATGGAAGAAAATGTGATGCATTTTCATGATATGATGCTTTTTATTATAACTTCCTATTGTAAGGTTATTGTTTTAACACATACACACTTGTACTTGGTATAATGTAATTTGTTAAAGTATTCTCTCTACATAATACTTAGGCTACTCCTGTAATGCCTGCATAGTTAGTATGAAGACTGACTCCAATACGACTATTCTCGACCTCATACCATGGAACTCCTTATAGTATTTGACAAGTTCATAAAGTCACCAGGGGTGTACTCTTTACTCTTCAGGTCTTTCATCAGTTAATCTTTTCTGATTTTGGCACCTTTTATGTTAGAATTTTTTCCTTTCACAATTTTCTGGTTCTAGCTGCTATTATGTGATCTTCCTATGTTTCCTTTCCATTCTTGTATGCTCTAAAGAATACTTTATTGTCAATCTTGAAAGTATTGGTGTTGTTTATTATTAATTGTTCATAATTTTTGACTGGTCAATAACTTGTCAAACACTGATTTTACCCTTCTGGCAAACATTAATTCTGCTGGTGGCATACCTGATAGTGTGTTGGAGTTAGGTGTTAACTAGTAAACACTTAAATAATTTTGAAGTAGCTCCTCATTTAATTTGTTTTCAACGTGCTTTTGAACATTCCCACAAACCATTCTGCTTGTACATTAGACTTTGGGTGATATGGTGTGGTTGTAACATGTTCTATAGAGAACAACTTGCAAAAGTCTTGAAATTCTTTTCCAGTGAATTGTGTTCCATTATCCGATACTTTGGTATCTGGTATGCCATATCTCGCAAACAGTTCATGTAAGACAATCACTGTCATTGAGGGTGTAGGATTTTTGCACTTGTCAATTTCTGGCCATTTCATAAAAATTTCAACTACCACTAGATAATATACTCCATCCATAGGTCCTGCAAAATCTATATACAATCTTGACCATGGAGTGTCTGTCTTTCGCTAAGGTTCTATCTTTGTGATAGGTAGTTTTGCTGCTAGGGCACAGCCTCTACATGCTTTTACTGTTTTTTTTTATATTTTGGTCCATTCCAGTCCAATATACAAAACTTCTCATGAGAGATTTCATCTTGAAATGCCAGGGTGTCCAGAATGAAAATCCTTTAATATACATTTCTGTAACACACTTGGTATTACAATTCTTGGTCCATACATTACAACACCATCACATATTGTATGCATTCTTTTCTTTCTTAGTTTCTTTTAATTGCTTCTTTATTTTAGCAATAAAGATGTCCTTTATTGCTTATTCTTTAATTTCATCCAGTGTATCTGGTAATTCCTGTAGTATGTTGCATAGAATGTTTTTAATTCCTATCTTGCTTTTTAGTGCTGATATGACCATGTCCTCCAGTGGTTCTGCATTTTCAGGTATTAACCTAGATAATCCTTCCACTTGTCCTAACTTTTTAGATAGTTGGTACTCCATTGTAAAATTATAATTTCACAGGATGGTACCCCAGTGCTGTAATCTCTTAGCTGTATAGGTAGGTATACCTTTCTTTAAACCATATATCATTAATAATGGTTTTATAGTGCAACATGAAATTTCTTCATAGCAAATATGATTGCAAAAGCTTCTTTCTCTATCTGGCTGCAATTCCTCTCTGACAGTAGAAGCGAGTGTGAAGTATGAGCGAAAGCTTTCATTTTGCCACCATCATATTCGTGCAAAATCACCACTCCAACACCATAATCACTAGTATCTGATGCTACTGCAATTTTTGCTTTTGGATCATAGTGTGCACTAGAAATAAATCAGATGTTATACTTTTTTTTATCTTATCAAATGCTGTCTCACATTTATGATCCCAATTTCACTTTACTCCCTTTTTTCAGTAGATTGTTCAGTGGAGCTGTCAAATTATGTATATTATGTACATAAGTCCAATAATAATTAGCCACTCCTAAAAAAGCTTGTAACATGGTTACGTTTGTTGGTGTAGGCATATTTCTAATTGCATTTGCTCTCAATGGATCTGGTTTCCTACCATTTCTATCAATAATTTGACCCAGGTGTTTTATTTTTGCCAAAAACAGTTCACATTTTTCTTCAGTCAGCTTGAATCCATATTCTCTTAGTTTTTGCGTAGTTTTGACATGCCCATCATGTTCTTCTTTCGACTCAGTCTCGATCAAAATATTGTCCAGATATGCCACTGTGAAATTGCAATCTGACTGCATTGTATCCCTGGCTTGTCGAAACATATCTGGTGCCACCTTTATATCAAAAGGAAGTCGATTAAAATTATATAAACCTCTGTACATATTCAGGTTGTTAATTCAGAACATTGATTTTCAATCTGAATTTGTAAATACGCTTGAGAGGGATCCAGCTTTGAAAATATTTTTCCGCCATTCAAATTTGATGAAAATTTCTTCTGGGCTTGGCAATTGTGTGTTTCGAGACAACTATTTAATCCCGTCAAGAAATCCACACAAACACAAATTTTGACATTTTTTTTTTCTTTACGTGCCCCACTTGTGCAGCCCATTTTGAATGGTTTATTTTCTGCAATACACCAATTTTTTCTAGTCCAGCTCTTCATTTACTTGTTCTAATACTGTGAATGGTACACGCCATTTCAGCTTAAATACTGGCATCAAACCTTTTTTAACTTAAAAACTCATCTTGAATTTTGACCCAATTCATTAGGCAGAACATCAGGAAAACATTTTTTTATTTCTCCCTTCAGTTTTTCACTGTGACATTTTAAATTTGTTGCTTATCCACTTACATTTTTACAAAAAGTGTTTATCAGCAAATGCCACATTTTGAAAATAATCATCACATATTAATTTTCCCCCAAAAGTAATTTCTTGCTAGAAACTGAAATTATGACTTTAAAAGTCCTTTTTAATAAAGGTTTTCAAATTTTTTTCCCTGTGGTTTCATTTACTATTGAAATGTCACTACCAGTATTTAGTAACATTTTTACTCCCACATTATTGATTTGCATGTTAACAAATTTTCTTTTGTCTCATGTGATTATTTTTTCCATCACAATATTGTGTATTAATTTCTTCCTGTGAAAATTTTTCTTGGTTTAGTTCTGCAGTGTGATTTGATCTGTGCTTTTATAGCATTCTGCATTTTTTCATGGAAAGTGTTTCCCAAGGTCTAATTTTCCACATCTGAAACAAGGTTTTATATTTCTTTTTGTGCATTTTTCCTTGGCTTTTACCAATGCACCTTCTTTATTCTGAAGTTTTTCTGCATCATGCTTCATTGTTTGGTAATTGTCCACTATTTCTTGTAGTGTTATTATTATTTTCAATCTTTGTTAAAATTTTTGTTCGTACTTCAGCATCTTTTTCCGCTGTCAAACCTTGCATGAAAATTAATGCCTTAAACATATCTGGAGTCATTTCATTTAGTTTAAATTGTTCACATTCTCTGTTGACAGTACCAACATACGTGACAAAATCTTCACCCACCTCCAATGAGCTGGAATAGAGAGCACTTGTCACTAAAAACTTCCACCAGAATGCGTACTGTGTCTTCAAACCCTATTTCACCTGTTTTTTTTGTTTTCAGTAAAATATAATTGCAGTACTTTTTGTACTCTATTGGTGCTAATTTTCTTACAAGCTGTTTTTTTTATCATCTTCCCAGCTACTGCATTCCTGACTAAATATTTCTTCATGTCTGCAAAAATACACAGCAAAAGTCAGTCTGTCATCAGGATTTCATATGAATTCTGATATGGTTTTTGCACCGTGTCCAGCGTAAAAGACATAAAAGCATTTTTCTTCAAAACTGCTTCCAACAACTCTTGTTGTTTTTGCAACTGTTGGGTATTTTGTTGTTGTTGCTGAATTTCAATTATTGAAGCCAAAATTTTCTCCATATCTGCAAGAATTTTTTTAATTAAATCAGCGTGTTTAAAATTCTTGTAATGCCTGTTGCACACTTATGAGTTTTGAAAATCTGGTCACCCATTATTATAGCTCCAGTTATAATGTAATGCTTATTATACTGCACTTGAGTTCAAGTTCCTTGTTGCCAACTATTATAACCCTAGTTATAATGATGCACTTTTTATCCTGTGCTTGTGTTTGAGCTTCTCATTGCCAACTATTACAATTTCAGTCATAATGTTGCACTTGATTTAGAGATCCTTGTCACCAGCTGTTATAAATCCAGTTATAAGGTTGCAATTTTTATCCCATGTTTGCATACAATCTCCTCGTCACCAACTATTATAACTTCTTATTGTAATGTTAAAGTATTCTCTATATGTAATGCTTAAGCTGTTGCCGTCATGCCTGTATAGTTAGTATGAAGACTGACACCAATACGACTACTCTCAACCTCTTATAGTATTGGACGAGTTCATAGAGTCACTGTGGGTGTACTCTTTACTCCACAACACTTTTTATTTCTGAACAGGTAAAAAACGTTTTACCAACTGTAAAAATATATGTGCTATTTATGAAGATGGTGCCAGAGCAGAGAGCACTGCTTGGCTAGGATTTACTCCCACCCCTGCTGTACTCACTTGAATTTACACCTTCAGATTACCTCTTACTTCAATCCATACAAAATCCCTCTCTTAATGGGCAAAACTTCAGTTCTCTGGAAACCTATAAAAACCACTTAGATCAGGTCATCACCCAAAAAGATGTCAAATTCTGGAAGGATGGAAAAATGAAACTGCTTCAAAACTGCTTCAAAACTGCCAAAAGCTAGAACAAAATAGCACACATGTAGTACAAATATCTAAATATTGTCTTTGAAATTTGTGTAAATAACATTAACTTTTGTCCCACTCAAATAAAACTAAAGTACATTATAATTAACATCTTTATTTACATACACACACAGACACATATTTTGCTTTCAAAGTCTTATCAATATTTTTGTACTTTTCAACCACTCTTTCTTTATTAACTTATATTATTCAGCCAAATAGTTTCATGTCAAACATTTCACCCCTGACCCTTAAAAAGTTCATAGTTAATCACCTAGTTTTATCAATAGAGGTAGAATTATTGAAAGAGATAAAGCAAAAAAGTCCCTTGAAAATTAGAAAAATGACTCTATTAACCTCAAATATATGGTGAAAATTTGAACCAATAGCACCAAAGTGTGTCTTTTGCTTTTGAGATGACTTCAAAGCCACTGGTATTGCCTTATACAGACCTGAAACTTGCATTTCTTTCTTTTTTCTTTTTTTTTTATTATTCGCATGTGTTGTGCAGCTGGCAAATACTTTCACTTTCTCTGACAGAACTTTTACCTTTGAACTTATATATATGCAACATTTAAGGGCTTTTTATAAGCTGCAGTATTGGTATTCCTATTCTATCAATATGAGACACAAGTATTGAGATTCTTCTGATATTTTCTATAAATTCATGTTTGATGTTCATCCAATTAATACTGGCAGAATAATTTCAAAATCCTGTAATACATGCATGTAAATATGGATTCTAGGCTTTAATTTTAAATTAATATGTTTTAGTGAAAGGTGTTTTTCTTTAGTGTTTTTTGTGTGATAGTTCTGTGGAGGTTGCATTGTAAGTAATAAAAATCATTGAAAGAGAAATTTAGGTTAGTATGTCATTCCAAACCTTGCTCGGTCATTCAATGTTGAAATTTGTCCCTTTTTTGGGCTTTAGTTTTGTATTATTTGAATTTTTCATTTCTCTTAATCCAGGACCAAATATATAAGTCTTAATGGACAAAAAACACAAGGGATAAATAGTTTTAATGTTATCATTCTATGATGGTAAGGAAAAAATTATCCATACTTTTGTCTAAAGGTATATTATGACAAAAGTGTGGAAAATTTGACCTGTCCTCATTGTAATTAGCATCAAAGAAATAATATATATAGAGAGGGTGTATTTGGGCAACAGTTTTTCCTTTGTCCCTAGGCCTCGTGAATTTAAACGTCCTACAAGGCTGGCATCCCGTTCCCACCCCTACACCGTTGAAACTGTTAGATGTATACGTCTCTTCTACTCCAATAGCTTCATGTCTCGCACATCTCGCCTATGGAACTCCCTTCCCTATTACTGTTTCCCTGACAAATACAATCTCCAACGGTTTAAGTGTAGCGTCAATCGTCATCTCCAGTTGCCTTGATCTATCCACTTCCCTTCTCCACATCCTTTCATCTTCCATTCCTATCTGCTCTCGCTCCAAATCTTCTGTAACCCCCTTGCCTTGATCGACCCACTGTCTTTCTCTTTCTCCACATCCTCTCCTTTACCACTCCTATCTGCTCTTCCTCCAACCCTTCTATAACCCCTTGTGTGATAGTGGCCTCCAGCCTTGCTTGGGGTGAAAGCTTAAAAAAAAAAAAAAAAGTCCCACTTGCTTTATGATGGACAGTAGCTCATCCATATTGACATTTTCAAGTAAGTCTCTGATGTTGTTTATGTTATAAAATTGCTGTTTATTGAAAGTAGGGCTACTTTCTAGGCTAGGAAGTACTTCACTATATATAAGAAAAGAAGAAAGCCAGCTGGTACAGTGATGAGTAGAGAAAGTTCATCCAAATGAATCTGTGCACAATAATAAAAACATCTTGTCTAAGAAATTTAAACAAAATTAAAAATGAAACATATATGCATTGTGAAATGTATTGCTTTTGGATGAGAGTATAATTTCCTCAAGCTTTTAATTATTTTGCATGAGTTTTGAATTTGACTCTTCTAGATTGACTCTCAGTGTGATAACCTTTTGCTGAAAATACCTGGAGAAGGTTGTGGGTAAATGCATTGTCCAAATACTCATTCATTCTTCATCAATGATTGTGATATGTCTTTAACAAAATATCTTTGTCAAGAAATCTGGCAGTAGAACTGAACACAGGGAAGAGTGGGTTTATGCTTTTCCTCAGAAAATTAATAGGAAGTGAATATAAACATTATTCACACTGTTTATATTGTTCATAATCTTGTCCTCATCTTTGTTGCCATATTCACGACATTTCAACCATTGTATGCTCCAGCTTCCTTCAGATGATTGAAATTTTGAACTGAGCCCTTTATTTTTATATAATACACAGAAAAACTGAAAGACCTCATTAGAAATGGTAGCAAAAAACAAGGACTACTTCCTACCTAAGAGATACAGGCAACTGTCACAGCATTACACCAACCTATCTCATATATATGGTCTCCACGAAATTAAGGAAGACATTATTCCGCTCAGGCCAATTGTTAGCTACCAAGGCTCTGTGTGCCACCTTCTGAGTCAGTTGCTTCCTTATAGATATAATTGACCCATTAACAGGAATGTCACCTTTATATGTTTAAAACTCTGCCCACTTTGTGGAATTAATCAAAGATGCTCCCATCTAGTCCAACCAGATGGCAATCAGGATATGGTGAGTTTGTTCACCAAAGTACCCAAGGAGGAGGCACTATCAGTAGTCAAGGACAGACTGGCCTCAGCCTCAGACTGGCCTACAAGAATGAACCAGAATAACAATAGATAACCTGACAGAGATGCTGACTTGCTGTACGCAAACAACACACTTCGGAATGGGATCAGACATATATCAACAGGACGAGGGGTTAGCTATGTGCTCGCCATTATCACCAGCAATGGTAAACATATACATAGAATACTTCAAAGAAATGGCATTAGAATTCACATCACTAAAGCCAACCCTATAGGTGAGATACATAGATGAAACCTTCATACTCTGGCCACACCAGGAAGAGGTCCAGCTACTACTGGACCATTTGAACTCAATAAGGTCATGAATAGTTCACAATGAAGAGAGAAAACAACAGCAAACTAACATTCCTGGATGTACTAATATCTCGAACAGAGCATGGGTTCAAGGCATCTGTATACTGCAAGCCAACATTTGCCAGACAATACCACAAGTTCATTTCTCACCACCCATACAGTGTAAAGAAAGGGATCATCCGTTGCTTACAACATTGAGCAAAAGTCATAAGTGGCAACTCAGAGACATATGAATAGGAAATAGTCAGTATCAGCAGAGTACCGTACATCATAACTACCCTGGGTACATGGCAGCAGCTCCACCCCACTGGGATAGAAGGGATAGGAGGATCACAACACTGAGAAAACAGCTTCAATCTGCCTCTACCTTATGTGAAGGGATTATTGGAAAAAATACAAAAGATCTGTGGTCCAGATAACATCAGGATGACCTTCAAAAGTGGTTCAACACTTTGCAGACACCTCTGCAATCCAGTACCACAGTTAACTGTTAATTCAATATTTTCAATGGCTGTATGATTTGTATTTTACTAGAATTTGAATTCAGACTTGCCTTTCCCATAGAGTGGTTGCCAAACATGGCTTGAGAGTTGTCTGCCTTTCTATTTAAACTATAGATATTGGGAGAAGAGGTGGATATATACCTTTCTCAATGGTATTTGTGCAAAATTGAATGCAATGAACTTGGACCTTATTAAACATCTTTCTCTCGTATCTCTTTTCACATGAACTGTGTTCTGTTAGTTTAGTTTCATAGTAATCTCATGATTGGTTAACTATAAAATCTATTTCAGAATCACATTTACATTGCCTTCATCTAAAATCTGTGCACATTGTTAGATTCTGAGTTTGAAGATCTTTTAAATGACATTTTTTGAAGTGCTTGCTTTTATTTTCTTTATCTGTGATTCAAATAATTTTGTTCAGAGATGTGACAGATGTGAGAGATATCCAGGACATTTACCACTGTCTACTATAGAGTTTATTTTAATTTTATGATAAGTACACATTTCTTACCTGTCTTTATTTGATCTTTACAGGTGTCTTGTTGAAATTGTTGACTGTTGCCGGTACCTGGCTCAGCAGAGTGGTGACTTCAGCCACAGTGGTGTGACCACCGTGTTGATAAGTAATGACCCCAACACTTGGGACGGTGCCCACTTTATTAAAGATATGCAGCAGAAAGGTCAATGCCAAGGTTAGTATCCTTTTTCAGTTTGGGATTTTTTTTGTGCATGTAAACTGTTTTCTTTATTAAGACACTTGTCATTATTTTCAAATCTGTTCATATTTCAGAAAAAAAGTTTTGATTCTGAAAAATCATGGCAATCTCTGGCCATGTTGATTTTTTTATTAGGTTACAATTAAATAGAATACTGGGGAAATGTCACAGGGATGATTGGAGATAGCAGTATGATTGAACTTTTAGTTTATTACATCATTTAAATATTTATTAAATCTAATTTGTTTTGATCAAGGAGTATATTGGTGTGTTAAAATTGCCTAACATGAAAGTTGTCATCTAATTCCTTGTTTTTAGCATAGCCCAAATTCTAATCACTAGTGCCATTGGGAAATACAAAACCACAATAACAACCAACATAAACAAAAGTTTTTGTGTGAATTTTTTACATTCATGCTCATGCAACATGAATATCTTTTATAGTATTTTTATCATTGTAAAATCATAAAATTAAAAATATTGCCAAAAAATTTATTTTTTTAATCTGTATGGAAAAGAAGTTAGTTAATTTTAATTTTTGTTGTAATTTTTCAAATATAGGAATTATAATTATTATATGCTTTGTCACTTGGATCAGCATTCCTATCTTGGTTGTTATACACATAAAGTACTAAAAGATGGAACTCACAATTGCCAGGGAACCTGATATGTTTTTAATCAGTTCTTTAATCCACTAAGCCTTTCTTGCATTGGTTAAAACTCATTGGATTCCTTGGAGGTTCTGAGTTTAATTCCTAGATTTGGTAGTGCTGAAAAGGTGAATAAAACCTTGGTTATTAACTGATATGAGTTATCTCCCCTAAGCAAAGAAGGCAAAATGAAAAGAATTTACACCTGTGAAATTCCAAGGAGGTTACTGAGTCTGAAGATAAAAACTTCAAGAAGGATGGATAGTATAATGGTCAAAATTTATATATTGTTAACCCAATATATGCACATACAAACTTACAGTCAAATTTCATCTGTATGTAGAGTGTCTTTAATGCAAGTGTCTTTCATCCATTTATTCTAATATTCAAGTTTATTTATCTGATCTTATTTCTTTTTGTAACCATTATTTCTTAAATGGGTGGAATCTTTTGTTGTCTATTTTCTTTTTTGTTTTTCTGTCTTTTATTGCTTCTTGTCTTCATTCCCGTTTTTTAAGGTTTTAATTTTTTCTTGTTTTCTCTTGAAAATCTTTTCCCTTCATTTCTTTTATTTTTATTCCTTTCATGCATTCATCCTTTTTCCTTTTCCATTTTTTCTTTACTCTCTATCGTTTTTCTTTCATTTTTTATTTGTGAAGATCTTTCATTCATCAATTATTGGAATTATCTTTTTTTTATTATTCAATTTATTCATAGGTATATTGTTTTTTTATCATTTTGATTTGGTTTCTTTACTCATTTTCTTTTTATATAATTTTTCAATAACTTTCTTTTTTATCTCATCTTTTCCCCACACACACACATACACACTCTTTCTTTATCCTTATTTTTTTGCTCTCTTCCCCTTTCATTTAAATCCAACCGTTTTTTTTTTCTCTGAGAAACAAACGTGACACTTGAAAAATCTCATGTCAAAAGACCAGTCTTCACTGACCCGAAAGTACATTTTTGAAGTGGCTCCCTGTCAATACCCATCTTCTTGCTGAGGAGATCTCGTAAATGTCTCAGCAACATTGTTCATCAGGCCACAAACCTGATTAATTGGTGCAGTCTTTGGGTGGTGGCCATGGTAGCCAACTGACTAGACCAACACCACACAGTCCTGCCCAATAGATAGGATGCTTGGAGAAGCCACCTTCTGACAATGCCAATACAGAGTAACTGATCAACTCTGCTTTACAGTCAGACTACATCAAAGACTACATAATGGTATAAGCCTTACCACTTGTTTCTTACCATCTGTCTCACTTGTGATGGAGAGTTGACTATGAACAGCAATCAATTTTTGATTCCATTTCCTACTCATCACCATTGACAAGCAGTCACACTCCTCTGCACCCACCTAAATTCTTTCTTTTTTTTCATTTTTTTTTTAATCTGAAGTTGATTATTTGCCTCTCTAACCAACTCTCATATCATCAAACACATAGATGTAATAGCTGTTCCTTCTTTTACTACAGGTTGGAAAGATAATATATTGTAGACTGGCAGGAGTTAAAAGGTGGGAGAGACTGGGATAGTTTGATGTGGACTAGAATGGTTTGGATATTATTTTTGGTGAATGACTCGTATTAATGAAGATCATGTATTTGGATAATTTCAAAATGCATCAACATAGTTTTTCATTTTCACATATTGGTGCTGAGAGATTCTAAAATGACTAAGTGTTAAATTGTGAAACTAATAGCATCAGGAATCAAATACACAGTGTATGTTGCTTTTTCAGATCAGGTAGAATTTCTCAAAAGGATTTGCACACACACACACACACACACACACACACACACATATATATATATATATAAGCATGGTATACAGCAAAAAGTAAAACTTTATTTTGGTAAGCAAGCAGAACTACCAATTCTATAATTGCTGTGTACTACTTACTGTAACCTCAGTTGGTTATTACACACATTTCCAATTAAAAATTCTGATCTGTGGAGTTTATTTTACCCCAGTAAATGGTGAACAAATGAAGTGAATATTCTGGTAAAAGAACAAATTAATTTAATTTTTATTAGAATCTGTAAGTGTTTGAATGTACTTTCTGGAGTAGTATCTGTAGTCATTCAAGATTGCTTTGCAAGTTGTTTTATTCCTACTGGCACAGTACAAGGTGAAATATGGATCTTGAATGTATGGTGATGCTGGAAATAGGTTTAGAGCAGCATTTACTCATTAATGACTTTTATAAAAATAAAAATCCAGTATTATAGGTTTCTAAAAAATATCCAGTATTAATTATAGGTTTCTGAAACTATCTGGTATTATGGATTTCTTTTAAAAAATTCAGTATTATAGGTTTCTACTTATAATCCATCAATACCTGCTGTTCCAAGTTTATTTATCTAGGGACAGTAAAATCTATAATCAGTACTTATTTTTGCTTGGTGCCTCACTGCTGTATGTTAACATAATTGAATATGTGTTTATCCAACAGCAGATATATTAAGTGTAAACAATAATCAGCTTTTTTCTTTATACCATTGATATGTATTGCATTGAATAGGCAAAAAGAGTATTGCTGTCTATTAGATTAAATAACTGCATATTGTAGAATTATCATTGTACTATCCTTTGCCTCTTACTGTATTTACATGTGTATGCATCTCCCTATTTTATATGTAAATTAATTTATAAATAACAAAAAAAAAAAACAGGATGTGATTTTCACACCAGATCAGGAAATGTAAAGAATTATCCACATTGAGTCTGTTATAACCAACTATAGTTGCTGTTATCAATGCATGGACATTTTATTGTATTCCACTAAATTTTACTGAAAATAGCAAAACAAAAGTATATTTGTTAAAGAAGCTACACTGATATGCCAAAAGTACATAAATTTAATGGTAAATAATGCCACCAGACTTTGGCATCATAGAAATACCCCATTGTCAGTTGTCCTCTGATATTTGGTGAGTTAGCATGAATGCTAACAAGACTGCTCCTGGCATGGCAGCATGAATTATCAGAATCTGAACAAGACATAACTGTAAGATGGGACATTTTTTTTCTGAAACAGTGTCATGTGTATACCAGTATACCTGATATGAGGCATTACCATAGGCAGCACAATGGTCAAACACAGATCCTTAATAAAACTGATCAGAAATATCTAGCTAGAGTTGTCTACAGTAAAGAAATGAGTAACACTGTCTCAAATCACATCCACATTCAATTTAGATGATATATATCCAACAGGTCAGAAAAGAAGTAGAAGACCCACCAGGGTGCCCCTATTAACACTGTAATACTGAACACTGCACCTTATCTGGGATTGGGATGTCACTAATTAGGCCTGGGAAGAGTGGCAACATGTGGCATGAAAAGATGAGTCACAGTTCTACTTGCTTTGAGTGGATGGTAGGTATGGTGCCAATCCCACAAGCCACATGCTGGTTGGTGATGGTGATTCCATAATGATGTGCTAGGTGTTGTATTTCCTGGCTTGCCTGAACAGGTTATTGACCAATGACTACTATAGTGACTACTTTCTAACCATTTGAACCTCTTCATGAACTTTGTGTACCCCTAAGGTGATGTAGAATAATGCTCACCATCTCTTCAGAGGTTTTTGATCATTTTAGAATTGATACCACTTTGAATTGATGTACTTTGCTGGCCCAGAGGTGTTCCTACATGATTCTTGGCACCTATACTATGAATTTTGGCATGTCGATATAAATATGATTCATGATTTTATATTGAAACATGATTAGCTTTATTTTTCAGTAAAAGTTGCTGATTGTTGACACTACTTGTTTATATTTGGAATTTATTTTCTTGATAACATTGTGGCAGCTTGCTTTATCTTTTGTACAGTTAACTGAATTTTTATCATTTGGTCATGTGATATTAATACAAATTTAGAGAAAAAAATGTTTGTATTTATATTCTATTCAACAGTTAGAATGCAAATGATGTTCATGAAATTAATTTGGATATTCTCTGGAATTTTGAGATTAAATATTTTCATTATTCCCTAAATTATTCCAATGATTATCTTTTTGGCTGATATATTCTCTAGCCTTCTTCATGTTACATCTAGTCTTTAGAATTTGTGGAGTACTTTTTCTTTTTTTCCTTTTATTATCCATCTGTTCATTTGGTGCAACAGAATCAGGTGACACCATGTAAAGTGCTTGCATTAATAGCAAGAATAAAAGAACCAGAGAGATTAGAATCTGTCCTCTTGACTGGAGGACAAGTTCCAATTGCCTCTGAGCCAAATATTCAAGATTCCTTTATCATATTTATTGTTTTAAACTTTTCTTGACAGAGCAGCCAGGTCTGGGCAGATGAAAATAATAGGGATATTTAATCATTATTATTATATTTTTATTATAAGAGATTATAATAAAAACATTTTAATTTGCTACATGAAAGGATTCATGTTTCAATACAATGATTGTACTTCCTCAAGTGATGATTGGTAACTGGTGATAAAATGATTTTTTAGGGAAATTTAAAAACAAATTGTTACCTCTTTTCTGAAAGTTAAAGGTAGGGGGCATAAGATCAGAATTAAAAATAAAATGGTTAATCAAGCCATACTCACAAGTATATTTTTAATTCTGACCTTATGCCACCCACCTTTGAAAAGAGGTAAAGATTTCTTTGTAAATTTACTTAAAATATCATTTTATCACCAGTTACCAACCATCACCTGAGGATGTACAATCATAGTATTGAAACATGAAAGCTTTTGTGTAGCAATTTAAAAATGTTTGTTTTTATAATCTCTTATAATAAAAATATAATAATAATATTTTGCTCTACTTTGTAGTGAGCATTTTTTAAAAAGTAAATGCTATGAACTATGGATTTTACTCCATTTGTTCTTTCTCTCATTTGGATATATATATATATATATATATATATATATATATAAGCCTAAACATTCTGAAAAGATTTGAGTCTTTTATTAATTGCAATATCATCTTACTCTGAACTGATACCATTAAGTGGAGAAGTTGGGAGGTAACAACCTCTTCTTCCTTTTTCATCTTTCTTGTCATTAGCTGTGTCAGCATAGTCCAGCTGACTATTAGATTCTTTTAATAATCTGTTTTTAATGATGGTTACTGGTGATGCTGGTTTTCATGGTGATGATGAGAGAATGATAAAATAGTGATAGTAACTTCTCTATATCTATGTTGTATGAAGAGTGCAGACTTTTCAAAGCTAGACTTACCACAAAGGTGAAGGGGTATCTCTTTTATCCTAGTTTTGGATGTGTTTGCTTTTTTTTTTTCACTAGTGTATTTAAAATTATCCAGTCACCATTTCACTGCTTTGATCATCATAATTCACATGCCAATAACATATAGAGAACTGAACCTTCTAACATTTTATCTGATGTCAGAATGATTATAATACAATGATGATGCTGATGATTATGATGATAGCTACATTGACTGAAGCAGCACAGTGGTGATATTACATAAAAAGGTACTGACGATAATATTGTGGCATTTAATGCAGTATAAATCATAGTTGAATCAGTCATTGTATAGAAGTGATAACTTGATGGGGTCAATGATGAAAATCAAGCTCTAAGATGAAAATGAGGATTATGGATAAGCCTTCTATTTTCTTTGTCTCTTCATGCCTCTCTACAACTTTCCATCCGTTGTAGCTTTAATTAATGTCTGCCCCCTTATGATCCCCTCCCAGTCAATGTCCTGCCATTTATTTACACAAGCTCATTAGATATGTTACCCCACAACTCGTCTTGCCTTCAATATGCCCTGTGGGGGTCAAATTGTCCATTTCTGGCAATTAGGATATGTGGATATTGGCATGGAAAGTAGAATCATTGCGCTGAGTTCAAATTCTAGGTTAATCTGCTGCATTCACTTTCTCACAAATGTCCTCCAAACATCATTAAACAGCAAAGTAAACTGGGATCTCTAGCCTTGGGTGTAACAAATCTAAGAGAAGAAAATGTGGAATTCTAAATCATGAGAAATGCAACAGGAAACCACTTCCCTATATTTCCCAAGAATTCACAGAAAATTACAGATAATAAAGAATGGGAATCTGTGGAGGGACATGGCATTAAAAAAATTATTATTGCAATTGCAGGAAAAATGACTACAGAGTCAGCATGGTGTTATAAGAATGATGTTTTGGTAGCAGAAGCAAGTGATTTATGATGGGCATTGATATAAAGTTGGTTTTAGTAGAGAGAACAAGAGAGTGATGAATGGAATGTCAGTAAAACTGAGATTGGTTATAATTTATGATGATGATTGTTTATAGGAATGATGATGGTTTAGTTTCTGTTAGTCAAGAAAGAAACACATGGATCTCCCCCCCCCCATCATTCACAAGCTGCCGTAAATAATTTATTTTTGCAGATTCATTAATGAAAAGCAAATGTGCCACTAATGAGTTTTCTCATAGTTAACGCAGATACTGTTGCTGATTTGACTATCTTGTTCCATCCCAAGTCAAGCATAGCTATTAATAAAGTTCTCTAATCATTACCCTCCCTTGCTACATCAAAAGCTGCAGTATCTCATAATTGTCATATTATTGTTTTCTTGTTACATCATCTCCTTAGACTTAATCCTTTACTTTGCTTCTCATTGTTATGTTATTCTTGTTTCTTTAAGATCTTATGTACAGATAGATTGACTGTTCTGGATATGAGACTTCAAAAATCTGTTTGACATCCATATTCCAATCTATAGTTTCAGACAGAACATTGATTTTTTTTTAAAGACTCATTGTTGGCTTATGAAGGATATAGATTTGATATATGAAGTAAATGATGTTTAACCTTTGTTGATTTTACTTTGTGAGAATTATGATGAAGATTTTTTTTTTTTTTTCATTTAAAATCTTGCTCTCAAAAATAAACAAAAAAAAATCAGTTGTCACCTCTTTTGTTTCAAACTTGTTATGTCCTAGCTATAATCCTTGAGAAACTGCATAGGATTTATTAAACAAATATTTCAAAGTGTCCATTCACTCAAATGTTGATACATGAAGTGACACAGCAAATTCTGAAAATAGAAATTAAGTTAAACAGCAATGTTGGTTGTATCTTAACATTGACAACATTTGAACCCAGTCTATATAGAGCAGTTAAATTTTGACTTTTCTTACTAAATTTACCAGTACTCTATGCCTCCCTCATTTTTGCCATTTTCTACACTGACAGGAGTTAAAAAATTTTGCAAATTCTAACCAAAAATTTCTTTGAGCAAGTATATTTGCATTCAATCTGTACATTATGCTATGAAAACTAGTAAGAGAAGATAATGATGCAATTATTCTTGGTCAAGATTTGACACAAGCATTACTAACATAATAGGGCTATTATATGTATAATTTAATTTCTTTTTTCTGTCTTTTTTTTTTTTTAAATTCCATGTCCTTTCAGGACAAATGATCCTGACTCTCCATAAATTGTTTTAATTTATTATTGAATTGCCATGACTTCTTGAGAAAGATAGGAGAGTGCTTTGCTCCTGGCTTCTCTGTGCTTTTAAATTCAAATTAGTCTTTCTCTTAAAATGGTTGCTACCCAAATCTAGAGAGCCCAGTCTGCTCTGCTATTTAACTCATAACATCATTGTTCTGATGAGCTTTCATCTTTGATACCTCGACTTCATGAATGTAATCACAGTACTAGATTGTAAGGTAGGTTTCATCATTTTACTGTTGAAACTGCTAGATGTAACTGTAAGTTCTGTTTCAATAGTTTCTTCTTGCCACTGGAATTCTCTTCCCACTTTTTGCTTTCCTTGCAACAACAATCTTCAAAAATTTAGATGCAACATCAGTTGACATTTTTCTGTCTTTTTGAATCCTATTCTTTTATTGTCCATTCTATTCAATAATGTTTCCTCACCTTATTTCACTCTTGTGTCTTAGTAGCTTTATTGCCTCAGGGTGAAATGATTAAAAAAAAATGGATAAAATATAGCTAAACAAAAAGAGATAGATGGATTCATGTCTTTTCCAAGGGTGTTAGTGCAAAAATGAATGCAGAGAGACTAGGCTGGAATTTGAACTTGGCTCACTAATTCTACATTCTCTGTCAATATTTATTAGTATTACCCCCACATCACATATGTATAATGAATTCTTTCATTTATTATATGGGCTTATGGCCATATGTTGAATCACTAGTGTGATCGTTGGTTAAGTAATGTCAAGCTTGGTCAGTACATGGGTGACTGCTTGGGAATACCAGGAGCTGTAATCTTGGATGTGTGGGTGGTGTAATAGATAACATCTCAGAATTGGGAACCGGAAAGCTGAGTTTCAATTCCATAACTTATATGCAAATACCCTTGAGAGAGGCAGGAATCTACTTCTTCTCTGTCCTGCTATGGGTTATTTAGTTGACCTTGTATCAGTAAATCAATATTATCTCCAAAACTTCTTACTCTAAAAATATTTTCTGGTTTTAAATAGCCTACAAAAGGTTGATAAGCCATAAAAAAACAAATCACTCAATCATTAATTCTATGTTGTTGATCTTTTATATTAATGTGTATTCATTTATTAGAAACTTTCCACTTTGTTTCTGATTTTAATGCATGGAAAGTAAAAGCAACTGAAATCTTGCTTAAAAAGTGATAGATCACTTGAATAAAAACATATCAAAATTGTAGCAATCTTTTCAACTATGTTTTGTATTCTTATGTGGTTCAACAAATTCCCTTATCCAATGACACCTGCCCTTCCAAAAGTAAACTTTGTTATTAACATTTCTAATATTATCTACGAGAAAAAGCTGGAACCTGACTTGTAGACTTTTTAGAATTTCTTTAGAAAATCTCCTGACAAAAATCATTGCAGCTGCAGCAGTGTTGGTAATAAATTGTCAGTCTCTTTAAAACTTTTGCATTCAGTTGCTTATCTGCAATTGCTTTTTAACAAAGTAGCTTGCTGAAGTGTTTTGTTGGTGGTAAATCTTTTGATTACTCAGATAATTTCCTTTGAAATACTCTTAGCAAAGGCCACTTTAGTTTGTTGTCTTTTAAAAGGAATGGACACAGATATTTTTTCTGTATAACCAGATTTGCCTTTAGGTATGTGGGTGTTGGTGTATGTATGTATGTGTGTGTGTGTATATGTGTATATATATATATATATATATATATATATATATATATATAATCACAACAGATGTCTATTTGTGGCTGCACATAATAAATGCAAACGTGTCCTTGAAGGAAATAATACTCTGTTTACTAAGAGAACAAGGCATCATATTACATCTAACAACTTTGGCTCTTGTGATTACTAGTGGATCTGTAATAATGTATTAAATAGGATTAAATTTTCAATCTCTCCTCTCTTCCATGAATTTGAGGTGTTTACATCTTCTATTGGTAAATCTGAATGTTTTGCTTATAAATTCCCCTTAAACTCTACTCTTGACTCATCTGAATTATCCTTGCCTAACTTTCCACTTAGAACTGGATCTCTGCTGAGTGATATGCATATAACCCCTTCTATAGTTTCTGCTATCATCTCTAATCTGGATCCCCACAAAGTATGTGGACCTGATGATATCTCTGTAATAGTCTTTAAGAAGTGTGCTCCCAAACTAGCTCCTGTTCTCTCTAAATTGTATAATAAATGCCTTGCTGCCTCTGGTGTGTTGTAAATCCTCATCTGTTGTTCCAGATTTTAAGAACTCCAGTGAACCATCTGATCCTTCCAACTATTGGTCTATTAGCCTTCTACCACTTTTTTGGAAACTGAGGCCCTAGTCAATATTGAATTGGTTAAGCATCTCGTATCACAGGACCTGCTTTGAAACAAGCAATAGGGATTTAGTTTCTCTAGGTCAGCTACTGATGTATTAATGATTATTGTGGAAAGACTCTATCAAGCTCTACATAAGAAAGGTGAAGCTCAGGCTGTTGCTTTGGACATTTCAAAAACTTTCAACAGGGTTTGGCATACAGGTCTTCTCCACAATCTGAAAAGTTATGGTGTCTCTGGCTAAATTTTTGAACTGATCCAGTCTTTCTTATTAAATCATCAAATGCTTTTTACCAACAGGGTACTCAAAGAAATTGATGATTGTAAATGGTTTCCTAACTATACCCCCCCCCCCCCCCGTTACACACTTTTTGGGTTGTGGTGTCAGGTACAACTATAATGGAGTGCTAAAACATTATTGGCCTGGCTTGACTGTTAAGAAGCTCTTCTGTACAAAAATTCTGATGTTCAATCATTTGATTAAATTTTGGTAACTGGGTGAGACTCTGATCGTTTCAGCATCCCCACACATATCCATGCAGCCTTGCATTGTGAGGAGTTTCATTTTAATAAATTGTTTTCTGTATATACTATTTAATGCATAACATGAATTAAATCTAAGGGATCCCTTTTCCACTACACTATTGTCTTTGATTGGTTACCCATAGAGACTAACCAAGTGCATTCTTGCTTCAATAAATTGATCAATGTATTATTTCCCATTGTTTAATTGTCAAATATAAATGTCCAGTTTTCATCCTTTTCTCTTTTTTAATTAAAAAAAATCCTTAATAAAAAAAATCTAACAGAAAATCTAGGCTAAGAGGAAATTCATTTCTTGATTTCCTTGTAGTGACCAATATCAGTAACGACTATGAGGCCTCAATAAATCTGTTTGTTAACCGTCACAGAAGACTTCAGAACTATATTTGTGCTTTTTTCTCTCTACTTTTTAATTAGTGATTATTAGATTTTGTATTATTTATTTCATTAAAGTAGTATTTTTTCCTTTGCTGAGTAAGAGAGAAGTAAAAGTGACAGGGTTCTTTTTTTATTCTTTTTTCCGCTAAAGAGATATTGAATAAGAATTATTTCTTTGGAAACTTGTAAGCCACCAATATCATCCTTTTTGGCTGTTTTGTATCTTACAAGTGTGAGGAAATCGTACAATGTTTCTGATTGGCTTTTCATAGTTGGGTATTAATAGAATAAAAGGCTTAGAAGGAAAAGGTGGCACTATGGATAGGACGTTTTTTTTTGTTTTTTTTCTTCATTGGCGTTTTACCCAATATAGTAAATTGTATTTTGTTAGACTAAGTTTTATTTTAATCATTTCTTCTTTATATACTTTTAAATTTTATTGTTCTTTTGGAGTTTTTCTTACTTTTTTCATAAGTCTTTCATTTTTATTTATTGATCATTTTTTTCTTTTTACTCTTTAATTTCTTGTCTTCCTTTTGTTGTATCAATTGAATTATTACCCTTGTTGAGAGCAAAGAACATAAAAAAAGAATTCCTTTCTTTTACTCATTCATATTTTTTCTCTTAATTTTTGGCATAGGACCCCCCCATGTTTAGGTTCCATTTTTTTTTTTTTCCTTTGTGTGCATTTGTATTTTTTTGTCTTCTCAGTTTATTTTTTCTTTCTATTCATTTATTTCTTCTCATTCAGACTACATTTTCCCTCCACTTTGAAATGGCTTTTCCATTTTTTAATTATATTTTTTTGTTCATCTTTTTTTCAGACTTTAATACCATCTCTATTTAGAGATTAAAAAGAAAATCTTCCCTTGGTCCCTACATTCTGTGCCATCCCTCCCCTTCCAATTTCTTTGTTGCTTTTCTCAAACAGTCTATTTAAAGGATGTATATTTAACCACTACAATTCGCATTCTCTCTCTTTCGCTTGTACATGACAGATATAGCGCTGTATCAGGAAACTAGCAATGTTATCATCCTACATACTTTATATTTTGCTATTCAGGTTTCCGTCTGATTCTAATCCTGGTGGTTATTGAGACATTCACTAAAAGAGATTGTCTTCCTTTTTTCGTTTGTTTGTTGTTGTTTTTTTTACCCTTTCTTTATGAATGTATACATCTGGTCATCTCTCTAAAGCCATTAGAGCCAAATTACTTGTACAAGTTACATTTCACTGTTTTCTTTCTACATTGCTTTACAAGCTGCTTATTTTATGTAATGGAAGCAAAACTCTTTTATCAAGTTACTATCTTTTTTTCATTTTGGTTTTCCAAGATTTGTTTATTTGCAATGTTGATTAGTAATTTTGTGAGTCTTTAATTTTCTCTAGTGTAAATATTTTGCAATGAAGTACTTTTCACATGACAAGAATATATGCAAACTGTCTACTGCACTATTCTATTGTTTGTACAAGGCAAGCTTCCTAAAAGACCATAAAGCTCTTGTATTGTTGAGCTCCCTTACATTAAATTTATTTTTAAATCTAAAAAGATGACTGGAAAGACCTCTTTGCCATTAATTGACATATTGTGTTGAGCCTGTTTGGACGAATATATTCTGCTATCTGTGTCAAAACTCTTTTTTTTAATATATTCTATATATACATGTATATATCTCACCTTTTTACTTATAAATATATACAGTGCCATAAATGCAAGACAGCGTATATTATGTGATTTGCACAAAATTTTAACATCTCACTTTTCTTTCATATGTATTGAGAGTATTAACAGGGTATTAAAAGAAATGAAAATGCATGCCTCACTTGTGGTACTTGTTGCTGTTTGTGTTCAAGATTAGGAATCAGCTTGGAAACCTCTAGCCAAGAGAAGGAAATATTCTAATTTCAGATGTAAGGACAGTTTAGTTCATCCAGATTATCATCAATCATGGCTCCAGCCAATCAATGAGAACTATCACTGAGCAACTAAAAGTTGGCAGAGTCTACTCTCAGTTTGAGGACATTAAGGTACAAACCCAATGTGATGAGGAGAAGGCAGTTCATGTCCAACAAAACCTGGGAGAATCCAGAGAACTGATTGGATCATGGAACAAACTGAAGCACACTTGAAGGGAAGAATTTTGACCAGTGCTAGAATGTGAAGAGGAGGAATAACAGGTGGTTTTGCACAGACCCCATTAAAAAACAAAACAAGTTTATGTTATCTAAACAAAGAGCAAGAGTCATGTAATGTTGCTTGTATTTCAGCATGACTTTGCACCTTCCTACATGGTCAGTGGCTGAGAATTTTCATGAACATGTCACCCACAACATGCTGTCACCTAGCTCTCCTGATTTGAATTCCCTGAACTATTATGTTTGGGTGCATCATCATTGTGACCAGCCAGTGGCCCCACATTGGCATTGAAGTCTGCTCTTGTGGATGTGATAGCCAGTACAAATAAACAAGAACCTGCAGATCTGGGCATACAGTCACTTCCAAAGCTACATTCAGCCATTTTTGTGGCTTATGTTAGTTTTACAGAATAAACTATGTCTTCCTAAATTGAAAATTGTACAAATCTTTTAAAAATATACTCATTTTTTTTTCATTTGAATATTTTTTCTTTATATTATAATTTATTCTCAATTACTTAGAACTTTTCACTACTACCATGTGTGTGTGTGTGTGTGTGTGTGTGTGTGTGTGTGTGTGTGTGTGTGTGTGTATATATATATATATATATATATATATATATATATATATATATATGCACACACACACACACACACACATGCATATGTGTGTACTGTTATATATGTATATATGTGTATAGCTAAGTGGTTAGAGCATTAGTATTCCAATCTCACCAGAGTTAATTTGTCAAGATAACTTCTTGGTACTATTAGCCTAGTGTGCAGTGTTGTTGAGGAGTATCTGAAAATCATACTAGAGGTTCATCCAAGCCTCATGGATTAAAGGATTTAAGTGTACTGGCCATGTTCAAACTGTTTATCACACCAGATCATGCATTCTCTCTCTTTCAGAAACCATAACTAGGGTCTACTCTGCATAATTGCAGTTTGAATCACAGGTTTATGTATATATATATATATATATATATATATATATATATTTGAAAATATTGGCTTATGTTAGCCTAGCATAAAGCCATATTCATGAATCAGACAGTAAGAACTGTACTCCCTATAAATGTTATGTAAGACTAACTTGTTAACCATCACACTGCAGTCTGTGATGGATAAATTGTCATCTAAATTACACAAAATAACATTGACATCTCATTTTAACAGATATATTTACCAAAATTGCACAAAATTATCTTGAAATACTAAAGAGTAAATTTCTTCAATAAAATTGCCATTGGCTCCAACCATGGCCTCCAGATGATTTTGGAATCTCCTGCAACTCTTCTGGACAGTCTCCTTGTTTAAGTTGGTGAATGCTGCCATAATCCTTGCCTTCAGTTCATCTTTGGTATTACAAGGTGTTTTGTTGATCTCTTACTCAACTGTGTCCCACACATAATAATCAAGGGGATTGCAGTCTGGGCAGTTAGGTGGCTAGATGTAAGAAGGTGATGTGGTCACAGAAATTGTCTGACATGAAGCACTGGGTTCACTTGCATGTGTGGCATGGTGCAGAGTCCTGTTACTAAACATAGGATCTTCCAGCAGTCACCTGCTTGACCCAGGGCAGCACTACCTATTCAAGGCACTTGATGTAGGCCTCTGTATTGAGTAAGGACCTCACCAACAAATTTGGGAGTTCTTATCAGAATGATCAAAGTGAATTTTCCAAGTTGCCATACCTTTGTAATCACCATTAGACTCATTCAACACTTTCTGAATTCTCTGCACTGTCCTCAGATTGACACCCAAACACTCTGAAATATACATATTAGAGATTCTGGTGTGAATGCCAAGCAGTACAGCATGCCATTTCCAAATTTCTCACACAATTAATTGTGCCATGGTGCTCTTTTTCTAACAGATGGTGCCAAACTTACCCCAATCTTACTATACTGTGCAGTGAACAAAATCTAAAACAAACAACACACATGCACAAAATTAAAAATGGTGAAAATTTACCCATTGCACCCTGTGTGTGTGTGTGTGTGTGTGTGTGTGTGTGTGTACTCACAGTAAAATCCATAATTAATTTATCCAGCCATAATTAACAAACATTATTGCATCAAAGATGGAGCATTATGGTTAGAAAAAGAAGATTGCCTCTCTTACCTGTTTTTATATATATATATATATATATATATATATATATATATATATGTACAGGGGTTGGACAAAATAATTGAAACACTTGTTAAATTCAAAGAAAATTTATTTAATATGGAGTTGGTCCTCCTTTAGCCTCACATACAGCTTTAATACGTCTAGGAATGGAATCATACAGCTTCCTGACTTCATCCAGAGGAATTTTCAGTCATTCTTCCATTAACACCTGCTCTAGCTCTTTAAGACACGCACGATGGAGGATAGCGGCTCCTAACTTGTCGCTCCAAAATGCACCACAAATGTTCAATAATATTGATATCTTGAGATTGGGGAGGCCACTTTGTGTGTTCTAGCTCACTTTCATGCTCTTCATACCAATTCTTAACCACTCGAGTGGTATGTATTGGAGCATTATCATCTTGGAAGATGCAGTTACCATCAGGGAATAAAGTCTTGGACATTGGATGAACATAATCTCCCAAAATGTTCAGGTAATCTTTGCTGTTGATTCTACCATGCAGGGCAACTATTGGACTGAGACATTTCCATGATATGCGGCCCAAATTATCACTGATCCACCTCCATGCTTCACTGTTGGAAGAAGGCAGTCAGGGTTGTAAGCTTCTTTGGGCTGCCTCCACACATAAACTCACCCTGAAGTTGGGAAAAGAGAAAAACTGAACTTGTTTGAGAATATGACTTGCTTCCATTGGTCTGCCGACCAGGCTTTGTGATCTCTGCATTATTTCAACTTCTTTTGAATGTTGCGAGTGGAGAGAAGAGGTTTCCTCACAGCGGCTCTTCCATGTTATGCAGCCTTATGGAGCTCACGGCGAACAGTTTTAGTAGAAACTGAACTATTCAGATGGTTATTCAACTCGGCAGTCACTTTGGCCACATTTGTCCAATGATTTTTGCCACATTGCGTTTCAATGCACGTCAGGCCCTGTCACTACGTTTGCAAGTCCAGCCCGAATTGCTATGGTTGCTAGAGTTCTTGCTCTGTTTCTTGAATTGCATCAGTGTTCTTGATATGGTAGCTCTTGAAAAACAAAACAGTTCAGCAACCTTAGTGATCGAGGCTCCTGCCATGCAAGCTCCAACAATTTGCTCTTTTTCGAACTCGGAGAGAGCACGCATTAAGCTTAAATTTTACTAAATTCTAAAAATAAATAAGTCAAAGACAGTAAATTAGATAAATAAACATATTTACAATAGATATAAGCTGCAATTACAAAGTTTTAGTTAAAGTTCTTAATATAATAGGTCTTTGAAATATAGAAATAGATTTTGCAACTGTTCCAATTATTTTGTCCAACCCCTGTATATATTTCTTTTATTTCATCCCTTCTCTATAGTCATCTCTCTACTTGTGAAATGTTGGTTGCTTTGTTGTCATCATTTTGAGATTCAGGCTAGAATCAACCATCAGTGCTTTAATATCTTCCTGACTGGCTTCATTTAGCAAAGATAGCATTCATCAATTTTATATGTAATTATATTTGAACTCATTGATGAGTGAGTCAGTATCATATTGCCTAATACATATACAGTCCTACTATCTGATGTTAGGTTTAAGGCTTCAGAATATCAACACTGGATTGTCCAAGAGAAACTCGTGTCCTTGTTGATTAAGGTGTTTGTTAAACCATATCAAGTTCCTTGGCAGTTATGCTTCAATCCCCAGAGTCTGGTAATATTGAAAAAGAAACTGACAAGCAATTCAAAGGTGATTAAGACTGGTGAGTTTTAACTGATACAGACTATCCCCTAAGTGGTTTGAGAACAATCTTGTATAAAGGGTTTAGTTCAAGTGTCCCTTCAGGATGTGGATGATTGTGGCTCTCCATATCTTCCTATCCTTTGAAATTCTTGCTAGTATTTGTTGTTCACTATCACTCCTACTCCTTGTTCTGCCATCCACTTACATAAGCTGATTGGGTATATTATTTGCTATTTCCCTCCATAGTCCTTGCCTTTCACATGTCTTGAGAGTTAAATTCTCCAAGTCCTTTTTCCTTACAGTGTCCCAAAAATTTCAACTGTGAAGGTGACCAAGTACAAAGACTGACACATGAAGAAGGCCAAATGGTGCAACAGTATGCTGGTTCAAATAGCAAAGCCTATCTCAATGATAATTCCTCATCTCTAAAATTCCAACTATACATATATATATATATATATATATATATATATATATATATATATATATATATATATATGACAAAATAGAAAAAAGTTTTAGTGTAACAGATTTTGTCCTTTAAGACTTCATTGGACTGAATTTGTTTATAAATTGTTTAAACCAATTTAGTCTGATGAAGTCCTAAAGGATAAAATGCATCACATAAAAACTTTTTTTCTACTTTGTCATCTTTCCCTAAAAATGTATATATCATTATCCCATTATATATATATATATATATATGTATATATAACAACCAAGAAATTTATTGAGGATTAGATATTAAAAAACCCCATGAAACTGAGTGCAGGTTTATACATGATAAGTGAACTATTTTACCCTATTATTTATATATCATTTGTAGTTCTCAGGGTAGAGGGGAGCTGAGAATAGCGACTACCTTTTGTGAGCAGTTTCCATACAGTAAGAAAAGAGATTAAATTGGAGGTGACAGTGGAAATTTGCTGTTAGACTAATTAATTATTTTTGTCAGCAATGCTTGCATAAATTCTTGACCTTTTCAGTGTATATACAAAAGTGAATACTAAAAACTACCAAAATGAATTTTTAGCAAAGGAAGTCACTGAATTCTTTTCATTCTTATATTCAATTAGTGCAAAAAAAGAGACAGACATGCCAGAGTAATGGTAAAGTAATTGAGTTAGCAGAGAGAGAGTGACTAAAATCATGAATATATATATGAAATACAAAGTACTAAAATGTACTTAGGGTGACTGATTGAATCTTCCACCAACTGGAAAATTTGCTGTTTTCATATATATATATATATATATATATATATATATATATATATATATACTTCTCATACAGTAATTCCTCAATTATCTGGACACCTTGGGACAGAGGATGAAAAAATGCTTGCATAATTTAAATTTCCAGATAATTGAATAGCTAAATTATTCATAATAAGGACAAAAGTAATTTTCTGAAAATTTTTAATGCTTATATCATCAAATAACATTTTCAAACATTTTTTACATGGTTTTGTCCAGTTTATTTTTTATGAAAAGATGCATCAACTTTTGTTTCTTTCTGGCTGACCTTGTGTGTTTTTCTGCTGTTAACACCTGAAGCAAAAGATAAAGTAGATTGTATTTGTAAGGGTCATTCTTTCTTTTTTTTTTTTTGGTTGAAAGCACAAACAACTTAAAAATTTGTCAGACATAAAATCATTGCTTCAGTGTTTGAAATTGGGCATCAGTGAACTTCAACTTGGTCAGTCATCTTTGTCCTCCTCTTCAGCATTTTCGGCTGAATTATTAATTCAATAATTAATAATTGTATGAAAGCAACAAGTAAATTAGCAAGAATTAATTGATCTGATTTTATCAGTGTTCTTATCAAATGTTAAGTCTGTTTTATTTGGGTTTTTTAATTCTCAAAATGCTTATCCGAGATGAAATATTAAAATGGGTTTAGTTCAAATAACTTTAAAAAATTTTCTCTTTATTTAACATCTAGATAATTATAATCTGGAAAATTGAGGTGTGGCTAAGCAAGGAATACTGCATTAGTTGAAATTTGGATGAAAAAATAATTTGTATATTTTTAGTGAGTTGACATGTTTTGAAAAAAAGAACAATCTTCAATTATTCATGCAACCTTTATCAGTGTTTGGCATGAAATTTTTGTTTTTACGTCAAAAATGGAGTGAAAAATTTCTTTAAAATTTTGTTTTCAATATTTTATAAGTTGTAATTTTTAACTTATATCTGCTTGTAACAATTACATTAATGACATATCTTGGTTCATTTCCAATGTAAAAAATAACATTCAGCACCAAGCACTTATGATGGTTGCAGAAGGAACATCTTTATCATTCAATTATTTATTTTGTAAATCCTACCTATGATATTATATTAACATGTCATTTGTAATGAATTATAACTTTGAATTCAATGTGTTTCACAGAACATGTTCTCTTATATTTAAAAATGCATTTCAGAAAGAAGAAACTTCAGCAAATAAAGACATTAAACAAAAAAAAAGCCAAAAACTTTTAACAAATTTGATATTTTGCAGAAATTAATGCAGAATAATTTTCTTTTCTTTTTTTATTAATCTGCTTTTCGAAATGACTATTCTACAAGATGTACTGGGATTATTTCAGTCTGATTTGTGTATATTCCTCTAAATAAAAGAACTACATCTATCACACTTTGAAAGAGCTGAGTAAGAGATTGTGGAGTTAAACATCTTAGTTGTAGATATTCAGATTTTAAAAAATATTACTATCCTTTAGTATTTTAATTAAAATTAAGTATGCTTTTTGTCTCATCTCTCTGTAGAAATGAAGATATTTTTTTTTCATATCTAAATTCTGCATTAATTTCTTTTTCAATATGAAATACAAAAGTAAAAAGAATATCTTTTGAAATAGGTTTATTATCACAGACATTTTCTTAGTACAGTCTGGGTCTTTTTGTTTTTATTATCAGGTAAAATATAAACGTGAATGATATTTAATAAAGAACCTTTTTCCCCATCTAGTCTTTTGACAAGCATCTGAAATTGATTTTCATTAATTTAATATTTAAGAAAAATATTTTATTTAAGTTGATATATTTTGTCTCTGTGTTAAGTTATAATTCTGTTTAGCTTTCTAATCAAATTAGCAAAAATTTCAAAAATTAGTCATTCAGTATTTTTCAATTCGGAATATTAAAAAACTGCAGATGTACCAAACTATAGGTCTACTAAAAAATTTATCCAGACAACCATGCAATTGAATGTAAGAATCACAGTCAACTCCTTGTACCTTACTAGAAAAAAATGATCAAAAGTCATGTTGGCTATGAGAACGTCATTAGAATCAAATATAAAATCTATGTAGAGGGGTGTGTAAGACGCAAAAAAAGAGAGAAATGAATATCATGGAAAAGTTCAATGTTTTTGTTGTTTCAGAAAGTGATAAGTTATATATTTTAGACTATTTTACATGTAAACTGACATGTTTCAAGCATATTTGTTTTCATTTGAATTATGGCTTTTAGCTAAAAAAATATCTTGAGATATTAGACTACATACAAATGAAAATGTTTCAAGCATTTTTTTAAATTTTAATAAGTATGACCTTTAGAAAAAAAATTGTAAAAACATATCTCAAAATATTAGAATAATCCATTTTGAGTCTGAGTAAATCAATATGCAGTATAAATACAATGAATCTCTGACTCAATACACACAACCATTACTACTAGTAACTGACCATGGTATTATTGCACTTGATTGGCCAGCCAACTTACTTGACATGAACCCTATAGAGAATCTATGTGGTATTGGCAAGATGAAAGACACCAGACTGAACAATACAGATGAGAAAGCGGCTGTCATCAAAGAAACCTGGGCTTCAATAACACATCAAGTCGTGCTAAAGGCTGATTGCCTCCATGCAGTAATTCATGGAAAAGGTGCCCCAACCAAGTAATGAGTGCATAAATGTACAAACTTTTGAGAAGTTCAACATTTCTATATTATAAGTTTTTTTTATATTTATCTTATTAAATATTATAATATTTTAAGATAGTGGATGTTTTCATAAACTGTAATCATCAAAATTAAAACAAAATAAAGGCTTGAATTATTTCACTTTATATGTAATAAATCTAGAATATATGAAAGTTGCACATTTAGAATAAAAAAAACAAACAAAAAAAAAAACTTTTTCCCTGATATTCTATATTTTTGAGATGTACCTGTATTTGTTGTCATAATTTTATAGAAGTGTTGCTTTATCTGAGAAATCTCTATACTCGCATAGGATAATTAAACACTTTTTGTTCAACAAAAGATTATAGTTTATAAAAGATTAGGGATAATGAGAAATATAAAGTTAAAATATAAATTAAATGCAGAAACAAACTAAAAAGAAAAATTGATATTAAATAACTGTTTTTTGAAAATGTTTTTCTTGTTATCTCTAATTTCTTTTTTTTTAATCTCTGCATATAATAGGGAGGCATTTAGCACAGAGATGTGGTTTCTTATCATTTAAATATGTTTTCAATATTCTAGTAGCTTTCCTTTCTCATGCACAATAGTAGATACAATGAAAGTTTAATATATGAACATGGAAACTAAAGGAAAGAAAAAAATATGGATATTTTTTACTTGGTAATTTTTTTAAGGTTTCATGCAATTGTTGGCAAATAAATCACAAGATGGAAAACTGTAGAGACATGTTTTGGTTCCAAATAGAAATTTTAGTGAAAACTGATAAAGTACCGAAGAGATTAAGTAAGTTCTGCACACTTTTTACTCCTTTGTAATTCTGTGTCGCTTCAGAATAGAAGTGAGGATGATGACTATGCAGGTTCCTTTCTTTTTTATATGTATGAATTGCCATATATATATATATATATATATATATATATAGAGAGAGAGAGAGAGTAGAGTGGTTTCCCAGTTTTCTCTCTCTAGTTTGTAATTCATAAATTTTGTTCTCAGTCTGGCTGCCACCCAAAACTAGGGAGCCTCGGTCAACCCTGTTATTTAACCCATAACTGGGGAGAGGAAAAAAGGAGAGAGACTCCTGCCTTTTCAAACAACAAAAGTGAATACAACAGATGGGGTTGGAATTTGAATTGAGCTCACCCATTTGATAGCCACTATGTTGCTTGCTATGGATACTTTTCTGAAATCTAGCTTGCAGTATCTACTTCCTTTGTATTAAGTGAAACTTAGTTTTAAAAGAAATGTTATTCATGATGACACTGAAGGTAATAGAGAACTGCATGGTCTTCTATAAATTTGTGTAAGACTAAATTTTACCTGTCCTCACTTTACATGAGTAAAACAAAACAGTCAGCATAGTTAACACATGTCATGAATGTTTCTTGAAAACAATCATTTTTCTATTAGCCTTATATATATATATATATATATATATATATATATATATATATATATATAAATAAATATTACTAAAAAAATTTCACAAAAGCAGCAATATTTAATTTGCATAACATTTTTAAATCATATTTTAATGTTTATTTTTAATTCAAATTTTGAAAATTGCCATATATAAGCAATATTTCTGTCATTTTTTTTAATTCGTCATGCTTGTATAGAAAGAAATTATTTCTGCCTTGTCAAAATTCAGACATAAGTTAACAGAAAAATTATATCAGTGTTTTTACACTTAAAATAAATGTAATCTTGGCTTCTAAAAATAAGATAGTTTTTGTTTCTTTTAGAAGCAAAGTAAAATCTTTAAAAATATTTGAATTTTTTGTAGAATTCTATAATTCTAGTTCCTGCAGCATTTGTAAATATCATTGTTGTTTGACATTTCACATTACTACAAATTAGTCAAGTAGAGTTGAAAGAAATTTGCAGAATTATCGAAATAAGGCAAAATAATCTGTTTAATTAGATTTCCTTAAAACTGTACCAAATTATTTGAACAAGTGAAGAAATGGTACTGCTGCATTTTTAGTAATAGTAAGCATTGAAATGTCACTGTGATAATCAGCTCTATGTAGCAATATCCAAACTAGGAAATTCAAGGGGAATTACCATAATGACAAGAGGAACTTTAGAAAATCAAGGTCTTGCTGAAAATGTTGTTTGTATAAAAATTGTATAGGGGCAAAAGAACTTCTATTAACTTTTTATTGTCCACAGGACAGGTATTTACTGGTGCTATAGTGTTTTTTATGGATGTGTGTATTAAAAAAGTATTTTCTCTTTTTTTTAGATATATCTTTTGAAAATATCAATCAATTCATGAACAAATGGAAGGTGATGTGGAAGAGTAAAGGCTGAAGAATGATTACCTCTCCAAGACCCGTGGAATGGTCAAGCTGAAGTTTCCCTCACCAAAAGCAGCAAGATGTCAGATGGCAAAAGGATCTTGTCATCTTTCAGGGATTTCTGTTAATTTTTTTAAAATGTTACTTTTCTTTTTTTAAATTTAAAAAAAAAAGTTCTGTATCTGCTTACAAAAATTCTTCCTGGTTAATATAAACAACCACGTTACGGTGTTGTTGACCTCTGGAGGAAAAAGATCAGAAAATAAAAGAAAATCACTGTCAACAATGACAATGAAAACAATTTTTTTTTTTTGCGAAAACTGTCTACAAAAATAATGTTAGCTTCATGAAGAGAACTTTGATGTCCTGCCTGAGAAGTGTTTTAAAAAAAAAAATGAAGGCAAGATTCTCTTTCTGTTGAAAAAAAGAACTGTGTCAAGACTGAATCAAGGTTGTCAATAAGTATCTTGAATAGCTACTGTTTCAATCTGCAAAATTGAAAACTGGAGGAATTTTATTATCATGACTTGAGAAATTCTTATCCTTAATCCTGGCCATTTTGTGTGACTAACAGCATTAAAATAGGAATGAGACATCATATTTGAGCTGTTCAGATTTTAAGCCTTCATTAAATTAGGTGAAATAAAAATATACAAAAATTTTGATTTCTAAGAATGAAGAAGGCAAAATGGCTTCCCTATATAAAATATGCTCCCACCACCACCAAAAACTAATAAAAATGACACCTCCACAAAAAACAATCAGTTATATATAATAATATAAAACCAGATACATAACTGAATATTTAGTCATCTTCACAAAAATCCTAACACCTTTCCAAAAATGAAAAGGCAAATTTTATAATTTTTGTCTTCTTTAATGACTTCTGTTGGTTGTACCAAAAGATTTGTCAAACAAAAGACAAGGGGGTGATGAATGTATTATTTTTTATTCTTGTGTTTTTTTAATGAATAAATAACAAAAACTGATGGAAGAAAAGGTGGAGAAGATAAGGGATATGTGTTTTGCAAACACATTTCATGTTGGCTTTGTGTAAATATTACACAAGCAGAAAACAATAAAACAGCAGGGCTTCTATCGTCACAACTTTTACACAGCATATAAAACATCCTGCACACAAAATGCAGACAAAAGACAATGAATACATAATCACATATACACAATAAAACCTAGACTGAAATATTTTCTAAAATAATAACGTAAAGATGCAGAGTATTTAATGCAAAATTTATAGAGAGACATACATGCAAAATAGAAGTACGCTACTAAATATAAACATCATGTCCTTGTGTTTGACTAAAGTTAGTAAATATTAATCAAAGTAACAAATAAGTTAATAGATTTTATTATATGATATAAAGTAAATATATTTGCCTGCAGAACAACGTAAGTTTGATTATCCTAGGTAGAAATAAGCCCTTCATATTATTTGCACAATGAAGTAGCTCTGATATTTCTGTGCATGTAAGTGTGTACACTTTTAACAGGAACCAAAGACCTACCAAGGTTTAGTTCCTTATGCATACAGATGTACAAACCAGAAAAAACTTATGCTTGCAAAATATGCCATGGTGTAGAGATATGAAAAAAAATCTTATATTGTGCTACATGTCTTCTGTTCCTACTGAAAAAAAATCTTTCTCCCAAATTACATACTCAACCTGAGAGTAGTTATATTGTGTACAGGTATATTAAGGTGTGTAATGAAAGATTTGTGTTTGACACAAGGCCTTATTAATGAGCATATTCTGATTCACCATCTATGAAAACTAGTGTAGGAATCACTGAACTATGATGAGAACTCCATTCTTGGCATCCAGTAAATTGCCCCCCCCCCCAGTATGTCTATACCATAACACATTATTGATCCCTACCTTTTTGCTTCCCTGAAAGCTTTATGCTTCAATATGTTGGGTTTTATATACTCATACACTCGCTATCATGAGGGGTTGTTGAAAAGTTCTCATCCCTACCAAGATGGAATTCTAAAATAAATTCTGATGATTGGTTATTTGCTCATGTTTTAGAAATTGGGTCAAGCTGAAAACTTTTCATCCCTTTATATATGAGTAGGGAGAATAAAAAAAAAACTCAATTTTTATTGCCTTTAGCCCACCCATTGAGATGTCTGCATAAATTAGGAATGTTTTAATTTAAAATTAAGAAAAGATGTGGCATCTCCAGACATTAACATTATGTCTTTTATTTTTTTTTATTTTTTTTTTTTCAGTTAAATGTTGCTTTTGCAAGAGCTTATATTCCCCCCCCCCCTTAAATATATGTATTTTACTGTGATTGAAATATTCACATTGGTAAATTTAAAACTCTTAAAATGAAGTTTCTGAGATAAGGAAGGAGAAAAATGAAAATGACTAATTTACATATTTCCTCTTTTATTCATTTTAATTGGCACAATATCATATCTTGCAGAAACTTTTATAAAGATGGAATTCAATCATGCAATTTATTAATGCCAGTGTTATTGGAAGGTGTTCATTGATTTAAAGTAAATAAAATATTAGGATTTATTGTTTTTACTCTGCCCCTTACTAAATCATTTTAAAAGTTTTGAGACTTTTGGAAAAACTATTACTTGAGTGGTTTGAATTTCATGCTTGTCTATAGAGCATTTTACAGCAAAGTTTGTCTGTAGCACCAGCGTTGCTAGGAGTAAGGTGGATCTACATTGAAAATATTGATAAGCAACATTCTTTTTTTAAGAAGATTCATACGTATAGGCCTTCAGGTTTTATAATGTTTAAAATCATTGTTGATGCTGTGGAAAGCTTTTAACGGAAGGTGTATTTGCAACTTTAGACGACGAAAAAAGAAGTGAAGGAAGGAAAAGTGGTTTGTATTTTTTCTTTTCTTTCATTCCAAATATTTTATTCTCAATTTAATTTCTTTTGAGCCTGTGTTGTCTGATACAATATTAATCGGCTTCTTCTTTTGTAATTTCTTTTTATTTGGGTTCTTTATTGTCAGATCAACAATTTTTGATTCCCCACACACTACCCATCAATGATGCTAAATGAAAAAAAATAAATGAAAGGCGGAAATAGTAAGCATCATTTGTTATGGTTTTTTGGGTATTTTTTTTTATCAAATCATAAAAGATTTGATATATTATTGTTTGGCTGAGAAAATTCATTTTTGGGATAATTTATTTTTGTTGAGATAAAAAGATTGCCACATCTGGGGGCAAAAAAAAAAAAAGAAATTTTTTTCAGGTTATGAAAATAACAGCCACCAGCAAAATTTTCACTTTTTTTAAAAAAATAATTCTTTTCCTATTTGAAAGAAATGATTTTCTTGTCACTGTTGCATATCGCAAAGGGGGATTAGAAAGTAAGACTGACTCTAGAATTGTAAGAATTTTCAGCATTGTTGTAATTCATTGTCCATCCATTAAAAAATCAAGTTTATAAAGTTAACAGAAAATTAAGTTTAAAACATTTCCGAACTTTCCGATTCTTGTTTGGTGTTTTTCTTTCTGGTATGGTCTCCCTTAAAACAATGACTCTTGGTGCACCATATTCCAAGATCAGGTTTCTTTCATTTGGCTCTTTGCAGTTAATATTTTTAATGTTTTCATGAGGTCAAAAACCTTAAATGGTAGTTAGGATAGAAAAAAAAAAGAAAGAAAAGAACCTTTATTGCAATATGATGTCATCTGATAAGTGTTTTTTTTTTTTTTTAACTTTGTTCATTTAATTTTCTGGAATGGAAACTATTGTTTTCTGATGTCAGTTTCATGCTGCAATTATCCAACATTTGCCTTGAGGAAACGAAGTATTGACAGCCAATCTGGCAACAAATTCACAGATCAATTTTTTTTCTTTTTATTCAATCTGGATTGTTTTCCAAACAAAGAAAGCTTGTTATTATTATTGGAACAGTTCAAAGTTTTTGTTTTTCACAGTGTTTACACAAAATCCAACCATCGCTCATTTAGCTTTTAGTTTTTGTTAATTTGCTCATCCTGCCATTCTTTTCTTTCATTTCTAACTGAAAAATTTCCTTGTTTTGTTCTTTTTTGTTAAATTTTTATGGAAAATTATTGGTAACCAACAAGGAGAAATACAAATTTTCATAAAAAAAGAAAATTGCATAGAGGGGGTTACATTTTCAAGAAGTGTATTTTTCTATAGATTCATAATGTCCCTTTATCTGTGTTACACACACATATACAAAATGCCACAATGTAAGTATTGCTACATAGCTATATGCTTAACTTTAATATCTGTTGTTGTGTAAGAATATATCTGCATACATGCAAATATATTCTTACACAAGTACTGTACAGTATTATGTGTGTCAGCAGATACACAAACACCTGCATGCCAAGCAGGAAATGTATATAAGTCAATGTATACAGTAACAATCTTACAAACAGTAAAAACAGGTATACACAAATAGAAGTATGTTTAGAACAAGGCATGTGGTAATTGCTTACTTGTCGATTTGTTTACTTAAGTGGCTGATTCTAATAAAGCCTATTTCGTGTTTTATGTATATGATAGGCACATCTGAAAGTTTCTGGCAAACAACTGTTTTTCACCTGTTAACTCAATTTATATATATATATATATATGAATGAGAGAAAAGACTAAAATAGCACAGATAGTACTTCAGATAACAGATCTGGAGGAATTTGCTTGGAATGAAATCCTTTAAAAACGGGAAAATTTGATTGTGACTCAATGGTTTTTTTTTTTCAGATTTATTCTTAAATGTAAGCTTAGAAAATTACTGAAAAGAGAAATATATACACTCTCCTTTGACAATTGTACGATTATCTGTATTGATTTAAATATAGCCACAGCTACTAGTCCATCTGTAACTTGATCTACCCCACTATCTCGGCCTTGTCATATTGTTGAAACAGAAGTGACCGTTTCCTATGTGTGCGCGCGTGCGTGTGTGTGTGTGTGCAATATGCATATTGCAGGGAATGTTGGCACTAAAGTTCATGTATGATTAAAATCTTTGATATCCATGTGGTATATTGGTAACTCTGGGAATGTACACAGTAATAGATAGTCATTATTCACTTAACAAAGTTGAAGGTAACCAAAATTATTTTACTTTCGTCTTTTAAAAACTGTCTCTAGCTTAGTCTGGCATCTGGCATATAAATTCAGAACGTTTCCTTCTTGTGCATACACGCACACGGTTGTGTAATAGTTCCGAGCAAGGAAACAGTTAACCTGGTTTATATTTTGGATAGGACTAATTATATTTGCATCATATTAAGTCTTTTTCTACAGGTAAAGAATTTACTCTTCCCTTAGCTCTGTCCCATTGCTCAAGATATCTCAACAAAAAGAGTTTTGTTACTGTGAACCCAGAGTGGTTAGCGAAGGAAACTGGGTTAGAATTTATTTGCCAAACCTCTTTTCAATAAAGGCTGAAGTACTAGCAGCAAAAACTGTTACGTCAATCGACTACCTTGTCAAGACAGATTTTATATATATTCCAAATAATAAATAAGCAATGTAGTGGTCATGACTGCAGTTAACTCAGCATTAGCCCATAACAAAACTGTAAATGGCCACACACACACACACACACACATATACATATATATATATATATATAGCTCGCTAAAGGAGTAATGGAACTTGGTCTGAGGATCGCATTGAATTGTGAACCAATGCAGTATTGATTTCTAGGTCTCCTCTCTCTTTCTTGCCGACTGTTTGTATCCTTAGACCCTTTTCCGTTTAAGTTGAATTGGCTCGATGCAACCGTAAGCTCTTAACAGTTTCTTTTCTCGCCTGTGGAACTTCTCAGGCTTCTTGCTTCCCAGCCAACATTGATCTTCAACAGTTTAAATGCAATGTCAATCACTATTTACTGTCTCCTTGATTCCTCTTTTATTGGTCTTGCTCAGTGTTTTTCTTTTACACTTGGTAACTGTCTCGTCGTCTTTGTTACCTTGCTTAGGGGTGAAATAATTTAAAAAATGTTGAGAATAAAATAGGCAAGTTTCTTGACAGCGGATTATAATTCCGTGTAATCTTGAGAAGGTAACCCTGATCCTATGGGCTAAAAAAATTGTTTTGGTGCCAATTGCCCTGATTTCAAATCTAGATTTCATTCACCTTGGGAACACTCCCCGATTAAGTTTTGAAAAGGTTAGAACAAGAAGGCTCACACCCAGCCTTGCCAGACAGCACCGGCGCTGGTCCATGTCTCTCTTGACCGACGTAGTAATCAATAAATCGCCCGAACTCCGTCCCTCCCTCTTCAAACGTACCAAGTGTCGTTGGTTAACTTTTTTTTTATTGAATGTTACAAATAAGTCACTTGGATTTAAAATTTAAAGAAATTAAGTTTTAAGTAAGTGCATGATTGTAAGAAAATCAATAAGCCCATCGTTTAGATTGTTTCGACATTTCTTTTTCACAGTCTCTTAATCTAAAGCTTTTTACAGCTTCAACTGAGTAGATCTGTATTGTTCATCCAGAAATGTTAATAAATTCTCATTTGGACTTATTGATCTACCCTCATTTATCTTAGATTTTTTATACACTGTTTATAGGAGTATAGAAACTTTGTAGACAAACCATGTGGATATACATATCAATACTGCATGGTGACTGACAGTTTCATGCCTTAATCTATTGTGCGTATATATATATATATATATATATATATATATATATATATATATATATATATATATATATGTGTGTGTGTGTGTGTGTTAATATTAAGCAAGTATATAGAGTTTTAAAATTTGAAATGTTTGAAAAACTAAATTATTTTACTATCCGGAACCCAAAAATTTTAGCCCGGCTCCAATGGAAACTTAATGGCAAAATTTCTGTTTAACCTCTGTAACCATTTTAATGACTTTTACAAAAACACCTGTTTTCTGTTAAATTTTTGATCTCTGTATATTACACTTATGCCTAACTTGTTTTACCAGTGCTATTCGATCAATATATTCTGTCTTCCTTGGGTGAATATCTCATCTCATTTCATTTCTTGCCATTGTTTTCATCTCACAGAAAAAAATAGAAATATTAATGTGAAAACAGGCAAGATTGGAAGAACCTTAACCGCTAAAAGTTTTGTCTGGGCGCTTTCTTTTATATTGTGTTAACATCTTATATGTTCGGATTTCTCCCCTTTACCTTCTTTTGTGTCTGTTAATTTGAATCATCTCTTTCCTCAGCACTGTGTTACATCTCCTTGGAATGAGATTAAAAGACGCTGTTTCAAACAAAAATGATGACTGTAGTACGAAAAAGGTGTGAATTAAGGAAATATTGATCAACTAATATTTTAAAGATTTGAGAATTCACCTTCAGTAACAAGGCAAAATATCGTTGGTAAACTAAAATTGTACACATACAGCAAATATATCTGATGTAGAAGATTTACTCATCTATTCAATTTTCTACAATATATATATATATATATATATATATATATATATATATATATATATATATATATATATGTTATTAATAGAAATAGCAACAGTGTTAATTGTTAGTATTAATTCGTTCCTTATACCGTCAGGTGGAATGTGACACAAAATTGAGTTTAAAATGTGTTGAAAGCCGCCGTGTGCATAGAGTAGGGGCAAAATCCCCCCCCACCGGTACCTACCCACTTTTGAAGACGCTTCAAGCAATGACCCCCCCCCCCCTCACGAAGAAGAGGTATTGTCTGGTGGGGGTTGGGACACTGAGGCTCGAACACTTTATATTAAATTCATCCTTCCCGACATGACACAAAATAAATGGTCAAAACTAATATATAAAATCTAATACCAAACAAAAGCACCACCCGAAAATCGAATCAGTTCTTTCTAAATATTCACAAATGGTCCCGAGTACCTCCTGTGAGGCAGAGTACCAACTGTTAAAAAAAAAAATCGTGCGAAACCATTGGAAACAACGGGTTGACCCAAGCCTTGTGAGTGAATTTGGGTCGACAGAACTCTTTTGGAAGCCGTCGATGGTTGTGCTGACCTTGCTCAGACTCTAGATAATATGCGTTCTCTCAGAAACTGTAACTAAGGCCCACTCAGCATAGTTGCAGTACCACGAGTGGCACCTGAATAAACACAAAATGGGCCTGAGCACGCGTCTGCTAAAGGGATTGGCTAGCTTCCATATTAGACGAGTTTACTTGGATACGAGCGGTTAGCCAGAGATCGTTATTTTGACTGACTTTTAAGTTAATTCAGAGTTGGTATTTTGTCGTTATTAACACCCTTATACCCCCAGTTTTATCTTCTGACAAAATATAGTCCCCTTTTATTTGAGCTTGCCAGTTTAAATTTTTGGGTATTAAAACCTGATTAGCTAAGCAAGAAGAGGACTAATAGCTTTCCAGTAGAAGTTTTAAATAAAAGCTAAGCAGTCAACTTAATAAAATAAATCATTATTCCTTACATGGTGACGTATCATCTGATTACTGTTTAACAGAAATGCGTATTTTCTGCTTACGTGCTCAAACCACAAATACCCCACTTAATGAGCAATTCACTACATATACTGTCAATTCTATTTATACCTACCATATAAGCATAAAATGGTACCTACACCCATCATACATTTTAAAATGTGGAATAATGTGAAAACAAGTTGGATGTTGAAGGACCTGTGGTAACGTTTCACTATTTAAGTGAGCAGTTTCGAATATGCTCACATAAAATAGCGAAATGTTAGCACAAACTGAAATGAAAAAAAAAGTTTCACTATTCAAGTGGTTTTCACATTATCACATTTTTACATGGTTTGATAATTTAGATCAATCATTTATCATATTTAAGAATGTTTTAAAAATATTTTTCCTGTTTGACAGACCACGATTACATGTTTAAAATTTGCTATATTTATTGGGAAAGAGTGCTTCTAATCGAGGATAGGGCTTTGTAGATATCTGTGTGGACACAGAAATCAATACTGCATTATAATTGTCAGTTTCACACCTTAAGCAATGTTAATTTCTATATCTAAACCTAATATATAAAACGTGTGTGTGTGTGTGTGTAATAGACAAGTGCAGACGTTAGTGTTAGAACGTGCCCACGTTCGAATGCGATCACGGAGCCGTATTCATGAAGGTAATTGGCAAAGTCCGGAGTTGAATAAAATGTTAGTCATGAGAGATTCACTTTTTTATCATTATAAATCATATCTATTGTTTTATTGGGGTGTTTAAGTTGCTATTGAAAAAAAGACGGAAACCAATAATTATCTCGAATACAGCTACAAGTTGGGGTGTGTGGGGGGATTAGGATTTAAAAATTGTCAAGCACTTCACTGTTATACATTGACAGGTAGTTTCAGCAACTGTCATTTGTGTTTATTTCTGCTAGGTACCTTCAGGTGACCATGGCTCTTCACACACAACGGCAGAAATACCTCCCACATAATGGTAAAACATTAGTGGCAATGGTGTCTTATTGCTTAAGGCCTGAAACCAACCATGCAATATTTCTATGTCTACACATTATTTCTACAAATGCTGTAGCTCTAAGATTGACCACTTTTTCTTTTTTTTTTTTTTTTTGAAATTTATCCAGGGATTATTAGGTCTTCTTGTGAAATAGGGTGGAATGGTTTTCTGTTGTCTCCTCCATGATTTTGAATTCAATTTTCACTCTCTTCTTAGACTGGAAGGCAACCAGTCTATCCTGCTATTTAACCCATAGCTGGATGGAGACTAGACATGAATTTTCCTTTCTGCATCTGTAATATCCTTTTTATTGGATATAGCTTGTTTTCTAAAATTTGAAACCGACAAGCTTAATACGGTTGGCACGCGAATGTACGTTAATTTTACTTATTAATAAACGTGCAGACTATATGGTTACCTAGTAATCTGAAGAAACTTTTAATTACCTGGCAGTTATACATACCTGAAAACCTTCGTAATCACTTGGTAGGCCATATCTGCTTAAAAATGTTTTTATCCGAGAGGTGTTCTTTAAAGAATATCCCTTTGTTATGTATATTACATTTGTAAATTAAGTTGGTGACTTTTCAATACGATTATTCATATTAAATTTAGTTTGTTCAAATAAATATCCTTGAAATATAGCTTTTCCCAACGAACAAGAGGTATTCGATAATAGGAGGACTTGTAGAAACCTTTTGTATATTTATAAATTACATTTCTATTGCTAGATTTAGGCTAAGTTTGTTTCTATATATCACGAGAAATTTTTTTCTTTTTGTTTTTACTTACAGATCGGATTCATTTGTAATTGTAAATTATCCTACCCTAATATTTATTTAGACACCGCCCAAGTATTTCAGAACACCCCAAATTCAAGCCTCAGCAGTTCTTATTGCCACCCAATCCCCAAACTTAGCCCAGGGATTTTAAACTTACCCCTTCTGCGTATGCTTGTTTTGGTGCACAGTTTGAGATGTTCCGTGTTTTACTGAATATCCAATACTGAACATTCGGGATTGAGCATGGGAAGTCTGAAGCTAAGGGGAACACAGAAAGCAAATTGTCTCCCTATTGGTAAAAAGGGCACAGAATGTTCGCGAAATTGTAATCATAATAAAGGGACAAAGTGTCGACAGTGTGATACATTTGATTGCATGTTCCGTTGGGTACAGGTACCGCGATTTTGAGTTTCCCTGAATTAGACCAACAGAAAAAGATTCTTTGGTAGACAAGCTGGGAAACTGCAGAAATAGTTTAATGTACGAGTAAAGATTCATTTTCTTCCTTTGCATGAAGAATCTTAGCTTAATCTGGTACAAAGCCATCTGTTACTTGCAGTCGCTGGTGTGTCAAAAAGTGGTGCGCTTTTATGCAACTTCATCTAATAGTGCCTCGCTCAGCTGAAAGGGATTACCACAGGTCAAGAAAGAAGTACACTCACCATATCTTATAAATTCCGGATGATTCACTCTCGTCGGCTCCTTCGAGTAGAGCAGGTACACAAACGTTTTAGTAAATGTCCTGAAACTATTCAGGTAAAAACAAACACTTGTTCAAACAAAGGTGTGCATCTGCTTTCAAAGATTTAATGAAGGGAAAAAAAATTCTTGCTGTTATCTAAACATGAGATTTTTAAAAAATTAATTACTTTGGAAATTAAAAAAAAGAACAAAATTGCATCTTATACTCCGGCCTTGCCAAAAAAGTTGAGATAAGTGAATCATAAAAGAACTTTCAAACGTTTTCATGACTTCTTTGCTAATTAACCTCATTCATTAGTGTTTATTAGAGAAAGATTCGAGCAGATGAAAGTTTCCAATGTTGCTACTTTTTTTGTTTGCATCCACAGCGCTATGCGTATTGGGACGGTTTCAGTTTTTGCTGAAAATGAACAAATTAAATTTGTTCTTTTGGCCTCAATTTATGTTATTGAGATGAGCTGTATCATTTATTTGTCATTAATTTTCAAAATAAGTTAGAAAAATTAATTTTCTCACCCCTCCCAAAAAGCTTTACCTTTTGAAGCGTTAATGCGGAAAAAGTATGAGTCTTTCCAGAAATGCCCCCCCCCCCCCCCGCAAAGTATTTCAAATCATTAAAAGATTTCTGCAAAATAATAGATTTATGTTCATTTTAGGAGAGGATCAAATAACAGAATGTGCAATCTTTCAAACTTAGCATCTCGCTCAACCTCCACGTTTAACATCTGTTTTAGACGCCTACCCATTTTTATTTTGTAGCGCCATGCTTGCTTTTTGTCAATTTGAAAATACCCCCCCACACACACAAAAACAAAGCTGTCAGTTGACATTCATTTATTTTTTTTAATCACATTTAAGTCTGCTTAATTTTCATAATTAGATAGTTGTTGCTTCCAGCGACGTCTTTTCTTTTAAAGTTTAGCTTCTAGGTGTGGAACGTACACTAAAACTCGAACTCACACTCACGATCTGGCCTGCGATATTAATCTACGACCCAATACGCTGAGAGAGAGGCGTTGTCTTGAATTTTTTCTAAGTGATCAAATATAAGATGGCATCTTAAGTCTGCCATTTCTCTGATTATAATCGATATCGAGAGTGTTGCGTACTTATGACCGGTGCCAGTGGTCGAGGTTCGAGTTCAAATTGAAAAGAAAGATTTTGAATGCTGATTTTCAAAACATACAACTCCCCCCCCCCCCCGCTCCGCCCAATTTGATACTATTATTTAGCCTTGTACATTACTGATCTAAACTTAAAATGATTACTAAGAGATTAATATTTTGCAGTAATTTTATTTATAAGAAGTAAAACTAGTTAAAAACTAATTTAAAATCATTAAATCTCTTCATTTAAAATAGAAAAAGTTTGTAAAGGAAGAATTTATGAAATTTGAACGATAGCCATCCAATCATTTAATAGTAACGCCTACTTTGAATAATGATGCCTTTGTCTCTTTAAGTGAGCCTCTCGAGACCTCTTTCGGGATTGCCATCAGTTACCTTGTCAATCTCTATCACACCCAGAAATGTCCTTGCACAAGTTGTAGGGAGTCAAATCGGGATTGTTGAGGAGTGTAGATATACCGGAGTAATGTGATGGTTGAGGGTGTGGGGGTGCCTAAGACTTTGCTGGTTTGCACGTTCAGTCAGCAGCGTGACTGCATTGAGTGAGTTTGGGTACAATGGAGTCATGCCACCGAGTGAGTAATGCTATGGGAGACTTCACACATGAACAGTAAGGGCCGATCTGATTGGCTGTCAACTTGTAAAAACGTGCAGCCGGTTCTCGAGGTATTGAAAATAATTGGATTATTGCAGGATAGACATCGTACACTATACGAAGGGGGAAAATAAGCAAATTATTTAAAAATCATTGATTTGATTGCGTTTGAAGTAAGGTTCACTTCATTTATTGCGATTGACAGTTTCACTAGATATGACAAAGCGTGACCAACGATTAAAAAAAAACACCTTGCGAATATTTCAACCTTTGCAAATGTGTACCCACAAATTTCATAGCGGTCTCGCTTAATTGGAAAATCGAAAATTTGAAATGGCCAACAGAATCCAGAGGTATGTGATTTGGTAGCAGGCTACGAAAAAATGTTTTAGTTGCTAGGAAACAGAGACACTAAAATAGAAATGGCAAAGTTGTATTTTTTTTCCTTCCGAATATTTACAGTACACGATCTCAGAATAAGGGAAGAAACTTCCCTAGTATCGACAGTTTTTGGTTTTTTAAACCAAACGTTTTTTGGGTTTGTTTTTTTTTTTTCAGAAAAAATTTTTTTCACTTATTGATATTTTGAAAATAAATTGTTTAATCTAAACCAATCCTTTAATGAAAACAAAATTGCCGTCAATAAGAAAATTCCGAGGAGAAATATTATCTAGGTAACATCATATTGCAAAAACTATTTTTAATATTATTTTGACATTGTTAAAGAGAATATAAAATGAATGCCAGGTTAAAAACAAATAAAATACTTTGTGTCGAAATCGGTTTTCTCATTTATGGCAGCAGACCATTTGGGTCAGATTGGCTGTCAGTTCGATATCGACCTTTTTTATGCGTGGTTTATTGATATTTTAAAGTGCTTATCTGAAGATGATTTTCAGGGTCAAATGGAATTTTAGTGACTTCCTACTTGTCTTTTACATAATCGAAAAAGCTTCAGAATGTCACAGGATATAACGCTCAAGGCCCGTTAGTAAATAAAGCCAACAACGGAAATAAAGAGCCAACAAACTTCTATTACACATGGTCCATTTTATTTTCAAAGAAAAGTTTTAATTTGTACTTTCCTCTATCAGTTTGTTTTTCAATAATGTTCTGAAAAATTTCTTTTATTCGGTTTTCAGTATCTTCGTTACCATTATATTCTTTATTTTCAATTTTGTGAAAAACTTTGAAGTTCAAATAAAGATTTGAATGAAAGACAAAAATTGACTTTATTATTTATTACAACGTAATTCTACTCTATGACTATAATACCTTAATGTGGTAGACGGTTAATAGAACACATACAGCCATTGCCAGTGAGCGCGTTCCTCATTGGGGACTTTGGTAATTTGGAAGTGCAAGTGGTAAACATATAAACCATATATATATATATATATATATATATATATATATATATATATATATATATATATACACACACACACACACACACACACACTCTTGTGCAAATTAATTGAAACAAAACGAATAATTTATTTAATTTTTTTCTCTATTTTCCAATGAAACATGACCCAGTGCATATGTTAGTACTTCGTATGTCCATTCCACGAAGTCGTTCCTTGCAGATTGACCACAGATTCTTGATTGGATTTAAATCAGGAGAGTTTCCGGACCAGTCTATAATACTTTGATTTGCTCACTGGTAAGGATTGCCAGTGTGTCCATGCAGCGTTACGATTTTCGTACGCTTCCTTGGAGTAACGTCCATCACAGACAATGGCCTAGGACTACTAATCTACAGCCGAGATAATAGTGCCTGGGCGTGATAAAAATCTGAGGTAATCGAGGATGACGCAATATTTTTCAAGGCCAAGTAAATTCAACCATAAACCCCAAAAATAGATTCATATTACTGCACACGACTGCAAATGTCCTAATCTGAAGAAAAATAGAAATCGATTACACCGCGTCACACCAGTGGGGCTAAGACTTATGGTGAAGGACGAAAACTAAAGCGGTTGTTCAATTAATTTGCACAAAGGTGTATACCTATATCTATCTATCTATCTATCTATTTATCTATCTATATATATATATATATAGAGAGAGAGAGAGAGATATGTGTATATATACATATGTATATATATCTATATATATAGATATGTATATATGTCTATATGTATATATAGATATGTATATATGTATATGTGCGTATATATATAGAGATATGTATATTTATATATATATGTATATATCTAAATATAGATGTGTGTATATATATAGATGTGTGTATATATTTATATATAGATATGTGTGTATATATATATAGATATATAGATATGTATATATATATATATATATATTATATATATATATATATATTATATATGTATATATATTTATGTATATATCTATGTATATATATCTATGTATAGATATGTATATATATGTATATAGATAATGTATATATAAATATCTATCTATCTCTAGATATATATATATATAGGTATGTATATATATCTCTAGATATAGATATGTATATATCTCTATATATAGATATGTATATCTATGTCTAGATATGTATATATCCATATATATATATATGTATCTCTTTGTGCAAATTAATATCTAGATCTGTATTTATCTATATATATAGATATGTACATCTCTCTCTCTCTCTCTCTCTATATATATATGTATATATCCATATATATATAGAGAGGTATATATCTATATATATGTATGTATATATCCATATATATATATAGATATGTATATATCTATATACATATATATATATATATATCTAGATATGTATATATTTATATAAATATATATATGTCTAGTAATGTATATAGCTATATATATAAATATATCTAGATAAGTATCTATCTACGTATATATCTAGATATGTATATCTAGATATGTATATCTAGATATGTATATATGTATATCTAGATATGTATATATCCATATATGTATATCTAGATATGTATATATATATATATAGATAGATGTAGATATATTATCTAGATATGGATATATATATATATATATAAATGTATATATCTAATATATATATATATATATAGTCTATATTTATTGAAAGTTATAACATGCATGTTATAACAACGCTACAACAATTGCAATTTTTTTTCAACACCATCTGTACCATTTCTGTACATGTGTGTGTTTGTATATATATATATATATATATATATATATATATATATATTATTGCTTACTTCCCTTTACTCCCAAGCTGTGTTGTAAAAGTTAAGTAACAGAGGACAGAACATTCATTTGAATAACCTAGCAATCTAATTAGAATACCAATCAACAGTCGTTTATTTATAAAGACCACAAATGACCAAATTGGAAATAAGTTACTTTAAAACAATTTTCAAACTAAATATGCAAATTAGTACTAAGAGCTACTAATTCGGACAAGATACTGGTCAGGCTGACAGATGATAAAAAACCTACATTTGTTTGATTATTTGATTTAATAGTTTTTATATAATATTGTATGTAATATTTGCACATACACAAAGCCAATTTTATACATTTAATGTTCAGGGCTTTGAGTGGACATACAAATTTTGAGCTTCATAGATTAGATTACAGCTGAAAGTTAACGTGAAACAGACAGTTGAATCGTTAACCCAGTGAACCCTAAGCTGTTGATGGTACACTATCGCTGGACAGTTTGGGTAAATTTCACAATTTCAGTCGAGGTTGCATTATTAACGACTCACCCTCTGTTCATTTGATGTGTCGCTGTATCGTCACGATCGTTGTCACTTGTCATCGTTGTCTGCGCACACTAACTTGAGGTCACTCACGGAATAGACTTCCTCGTAAATCATTTCATCAGATTCAAGCATATCAGGAGTACTATTAATTTAATATGAATTTGAAGAAATGTGAGGAACCATGATAGTTTGAATCATAAAGGAATAAACCTCAGAGTTCTTTTAGCCTTGTGCTAGATTGAAGTAAAAGCTTGGTAAAGTGGTAGACTAAGCCCAGCTACGTCTGGCACAAGAGCCGATAATGAAGCACAGAAAGATGGCTAGGCAATCAGCATCCGGATACTTATCAAAAGTGCCTGACGATAGGTTCGCATCTTACTCGCTTTTTCCTTAAAAATTCTGAACAAGCGGCTTGACCGACTTCTCTTTCCACATACAAATAGGCTTCCGATTATTAGCAGAAATATGTAAACAAAACCTGTAGCCATTCCTAAGAAACAGAAAGTGGTGCCTATATAAACATCAGATACCCTTACAAAGGGCAAAGTAAGCCCGCTAATAGAAAATAAAGTGAAGACCATTAATATATATATATATATATATATATATATATATATATATATATATATATATATATATATATAGTAATAATAATAAGAAGACGGAGGAGACTTTATCCATTTCGATTATAATTTATTTTGTGAACACCTAGGTGTCCAATTCTTCAGATCGAAATCTTCTCGGTAAATGAAGAAAATACACCGGACGGACACATTAGATTGGGAGTAGGGAGGAAACGTGAAAGAAAAGAGATAGGTAAAGAATGGGCTAAGGGATTAGTGGTTGGTAGTAGACGGTTCACCCAGTCGAGAATTTATTCTATAATTTTGAGATTTTTATATTGGGTTGTATTTTACATTGACCGATACGGATTGTTGTTTTTAGGTAGGACAAACCAGGTCAATTCAGATTAATTAAGGAAAGATCTCTCTCTCTCTCTCTCTCTCTCTCTCTCTCTCTATATATATATATATATATATATATATATATATATATATATATATATATATATATATATATAAAGAAATATAGTTTTAAGGTGTGCTATATTTATGGAATAAAGTGCTCAATATCAGAGATAAAGCGTATGTGGATATAAATATAAAAATGAACATTGATGTCAACACTCAGAGGCATCGGGTTGTTTCATGCTAGACACAATCGCCAAGCCAAGAATGTTGGATTTTTCCTCGACTATTTATATATATATATGGTTTAGTAGTGCATTGTGAGTAATCTATTTTGGCGGTTATTTTTGCGGGAGTGACTTGTTTGTTTATTTATTTATTTAGTAAATTAACCCAAACAAATAAATAAATAAACAAACAAGCCACTCCGGCAAAAATAACCGTCAGAATAGATTACCCACAATGCACCACTGACCCATATATATAAATAGTCGAGGAAAAATCCAACATTCGCGACCTGACGATTGCGTCTAGCATGAAACAGCCTGTCGCCTCTGAGTGTTGACTTCAATGTTCACATTATATATATATATATATATATATATATATATATATATATATATATATATATATATATTAATGATACTTCAAGAAGTATATCTTTGAAGTGAATTTAAATTTTTGACAATGGAAGAAAATTAGCTTCAGCGTAATAAAAAATCTCTTGGAGCTTTCTATGGAAATTACCATTTTCAATTTGATTAATGATACTAACACACGTCTCCGTACTGAACAATGCATTTTAGAAGCTCTTCAGGTTTTGACAGTTTCATATTGACTTGGCTGCAACATTCGGCAATTGAACCTGTTGACAGATTTAATGCTTCATGCCTAAATGTTGGACACTAATCTACAAACGAGTTGTTCAGTGGCGTCATAGCCATGTCCGACTTGCCACGCCCTAGATACGCCATAGTGTTAGACGGAATACTACATTTCGTACTATTTTGCAGATTCTAAAATGGAGGTAACATGCTCTGATTGGCGTTTCGGCGCTTAGCCGACGAGCGTTGTACCAACCCTACAAGTTGAACAAGTGGAATAAACTTTAAGGCAGTGAACCTAAGCGGAAGTGTTGTTAAGCAGAGTTCAGCTTACCGGAAGAGATTAACTAGTATTTTGATGAGTATATTAAAACACAAAACCAATAACTACTGAATAAGTTGAATGAATTGTACAGGGTGTTCGGAAAGTTACTGCATTTTTAAAATTTGTTTACACTTCAGATTTCACCCCAATATGTTTTCAACAACTGAAGACCGTCAATTTCTCGTCGAACATCATTTGGAGAAGTTGGTAGATACAGATTTGGTGCGGCAGCGTTTTGCGGATAAATTTTAAGATACACGTGTTCCACATCGCAATGCAGTTCGTAACCTTGATTAATTTTGCGAAACAGGATCAGTGGACGGTGACAAAGGTTGTGGAAGGACAGCGAAGCTATGAGAGGAGAAACTGTTGGATAATTCTGACAGTACGAAGAAGTGTCCAAGAAAATCATTATGAAATTTAGCGCAGCGGCAAAATATTGGTCTTGGAATTGCTCAGACAAAAATCCGTCAGACAAAAAATAATCCTTAGTTTGCACCCCTACATTGGAGGTTGGAGGGTGGGTTGCGATTTCCAGATGTTGAATTGTTGGCCCTATTTTCTTTATGAACACTATGAACAGCGAGCGCCATTGTTCGCAGATTCTTCCTACCTTCATCGGTCAGATAACAAGTGAGGAATTAAATGACTCATCGTTCCAACAGGACGGTGGGGCTGCCCACACATCTCACAGATCGACGGAGGTTTTTGAGAAAATTTTTGCAGACCGTATTATTTCCAAAGATGTGTGGGTCCCCACGCTCGCCATATCAAAATCCACCAGACTTTTATCTATGGGGAGCAGCCAAATCTGAAGTGTATCGTGATCGTCTGCGCATATACTGGATGACTTGAAAGCATCGATAACTGCGTTTATTCAGTTTATTTCAAATGAGAAACTGATAGCGGTATTCAGAAAGGATTTAAGCAGCATGATAAGAGGCTCTTCACTTTCAACACTGTTTATAATTTTCATTCATTTCCTCCTCCTGTATTCTAGATTGAAACATGCCTTAATAAAAATAAGTGCATAGTGACTTTCCGAACACCCTGTACTTACTTCCATTTTTCAAGAAAATGGGAAGTGAAAAGTTGAAATTAATTCAGGTTTCATTTTCAGTTCTTAATGTCATAATGAGCTGGAGATTCTGAGTTACATTTAAATCACTCGAAAAGTTTTACCAAAGCTGTACATAAAGGGTATAAAACGTTTGGAGGTTATTTCAAAGCCAGCAAATATTTTTACATTGTAAGAATTTTTTTTTTTTTGAGATAGTGATACAAGTCTTACTAATTAACTCTGGGGGTGAGGGATGTGGATTTCTTTCCCAGGGGTATTTGCGCGTGTATTGAATATAACGAACACAACTGGAATTGGAATTCTGCTTTCCGATTAACGATTCAAAGCCATTATCCATTACCCCACCCTCACACCCAAGTTTACAGCACATGGTATTACCAAACGGCTCGCCGTTGCTTAACTTCTGTGATCGTGCGGGGAACCCGTTTCAACATATGGTCGTAAGCCCAACAAAAAGATTAAACATAGAAACAACTATTGTAGTACAAAATGACCGAAAGAAAAAGGTTTCAGTGGGTACAGAGTGCATGTATATGTGATAAAAGTAGCGAGAAATCAAGTAATATCTGTCAGCAATTAGAGCGTTTGAACCAAGCCGCCACCAAAGTTACAAAAATATGCTCTGAATCGTAAAAAAATAAAATTAAATTAAAAAGATTATATATATATATATATATATATATATATATATATATATATATGCAATTATTTAAAACATTAATTAGAAAAGCTATTGATTGCTTATATGAACAGAATATATTAAGGGCACTATTGTTTTACAAAAACAATTTTTTCAAGGAATGAGATTTTACAAGAATACTTTTCAGGTTTTTTTAAATTTTAATTAGGAGATCTTAAATCTTAAAATTCTATATTAATTTGTAGCGGTCAAGGGACATTATTAAATTAAAACTGTATTTAATAATCATAAACGGAAAGGCTTACTATAATTCATAGACCCCAATATTAAAAAAAGACTATTGAATTGTGGAATCTTCCACAACAACCAGTTTACCCTGCTAGGAAATGCACTCTTCCTATTGTGGTAACCACCAACATCATGCTTTCATAGAAAATAATTAACAAGCATTCATTGGTTAATCACCTTCAATCTAGCTTGCTGATTGGTCAGTTTCGACTAATCAAATCACTCCCAAGCGACAGATCTATTTTAGCGCCAATCCAGTCGGAGCCTGTCACGTGAGACAACATACTATAAAACCAAAACACGAATGATTCTCGTTCTCTTCTCTCTCTCTCTCTTGTCACGCTCTCTCTTGGATCTCACTCGTACATCTCAACTCGGCTGCCAAAATGTGACTCTAAAAGAACTCCCATCTTGACTAATGCAATCAGACCTAAAAGAACTGTACAACAATTCATGCAAGTATAATTCTGAACTATTACCAACATTGTACAATACACAATTCCAAACACTCAACACATACTCATTCTTCTACAATTTAATAATCAACTTATTCGTTATGAGCTTAGGTACAAATATTATCTAGTCTAAGAGACACAACTCTGTCTAACCCTTTCAGTTCACATGCATGTACATCAAATACTTAATAAATTCAATTGTTATGTTTTCAACCCTACGTTCTGTTTTGTATTTTATACCTTGTGCTATTTTACGTCAAATATTAATTGCATTGTGACCACCACATTGGACAGCGACCTCCAGCATAATGGCATGATCCTTTCCACAGCTTTCCTAGACAAAAATAAAATAATTGTGGCGGGACCCGCAACATTGCACGTCCACAACACATTTGGAAACTTCATCGTTTAGGGTCTCGCTACAGAATTTTTGCGTGCGTGTATAAACGTGCCAATTTTTATAAATATTTTCTGATATAATGTTGTCCATACTTAACAATAACATTATCGGAAAATAAAAGCGATAACTATAGTAAATTTGAACTTTATTGTGAATTTTCTAACATTTCCGCAGCAATCGTCTTCGTAAGTCAGACTTATAGTCCATAAAGTGCCTAAAATTCAATAAAATTAGATGCTTAAAATATAAAATTTTTAATGATTACTGGGTAGTTAAATTATATAAAGAAAGGCGTCTAGATTGTATAGTATACATGTAATTACAATTATTTCCCCAATTTTCCCAAACATCAGGCTGTCTGTTGATAAGTATCAACACCTCATAATGACGCCCAGTGTTTAAAAAAATGCTTTCCTGCAGTATTTTAAACTAAAAAAGAAAAAAAAGAGAGAATATTTATTTCAATTCAGGTTAATTAAACTTGACGAATTTTTCTTAAATAATCTTTCAGAAAAGTATTTTATTTCTGGAAGATTTTTTACTACAGAGAATTGTTTTGTGTTGGTATTTGCCAATATGCACGATTTTATCTTTTTTACTGAATCAGTTCATTCTAATCGATTTAAATTTGGTTTGAAATAGAGCAGAGAATTTGCTTATTGAAAATATTAACTTGAATCTATTAGCTCGGAATTAGAACAATAGAAACTTTAATAATAATTTTCCGTTTTTAGAATACATTTTAAACCATAAGTATCGCATTTTTTGACGGTACCTACTTAAAACAGTTGAGTTATAAAGGTACTGTCTCTTTGACCAGTGAACTTGTTGACCTGAATGTGTCGTAGTTTTTATCGGGCGTTCTGTTAATGTTTGTGGTGTCTCTTAGTCTGTGCTTTGTGAATGTGTTCCCGGCTGTTTGATCCAAGAATGCTGTTTGTATTCTATCAAAGATATTTTGCTCTTCATTGTTCCTACCCACAGTGAACTATCTTCCGCGTCTGCGTAACATCCTGAATAGGTCTTTGTAGGCCAGTGGAAGACGATGTCTGGTTAGAATGTCCTTTGTGAAGACATGTGTACATTTGCATAAAGAATGTTACATATATTAGTTTATTAGCTTTCTTTATAGAATATTTACTGTGTTGGATATTTGTCTTTAACCTGTCCCGCAAAGAGGTTATATCCGGCATTTTTACCCGTGTCTTTATCCTCATTTGAGCTGGAATTTGAAGAGGTCGTAGCGTAAACTAGTTATGCTGTACAATTCAACGCTTACTGCAGAACGTAAGACAATAATGACTAATAGATGTTCTAAACCAATGAACATGGTCCAGTTGTGTCTTCAAGACGGCCGGTTGGCTTCGGGGTGATATGCAGTTGTGTGGATTCTGGTGAGAAGGTTGATTTCAAATTGATGACAGCTGTTATTATAGAAAGTACATCAAATGTTGCTATCTAGCACGAGATGAATGTTTTCGTGACAGTCTTGCAAGTGGCAAGGTTTCTGGTCAGCAGTGAATAGACCAACATATGTCAATATATATTCATAATCACTACACGGTGGCAGGCACATGCGCAGGTATATATGTGAAAATAGCTCATATGTAGTAGGAAAGTTGCCAACCTGTATTCGCGTCTGTGTTGATTTTGTTCAGCCAGACTGGTTTTAACCTCTTTGAGTGTTGTCAATGTATGTTTTTCTGCCACATTGGTATTTACGATGCTATTGAATAATGTCCAATATTTTGGTTTTGTCTAGTGACGTAACGTCATCTAGAGATGCCAAAATTGGCCGGTGGTTCGCGCATAGCCTCTGTAAGATTAAATGGCTTAAAATATTGTCTTGGCGTTTTCCTGAAGATGACAGAGGGAAAAGCAAACTTTTCCTATTTCCTAATATCTTCGTAGTTAGTTTTAATTTTCCTTTGTTCCGTTTTTTTTTCCAACCTATTGTAATGGGCAGTAATAATAGGGTTCAATATCAAATCCTTAAACGGTTGGGTAAAAATGTTAAGCAAATTTTCCACTGTGGGTAAATGTTTTTTACAACTGCATCAGCTTGTTTGATCGGACCATAAAACTAGAGTCGCTACACAAAATAGTATCTGGCTCGAGACAAATATTTGTTCCGTTTCTATTGTTTACCAAAGAAATATCGCTTGCCGTAAGGTTTGCTTTACGGCATATCAACCACAATGGGTTATTTAAGACCGACAAGATTTGTATTGCTGGTAATATTTTTTTCTTTTAAAAAATGTATTGCTGGTAATAACTTTTTACAAAAAATATATTTCCGGTATTAAAACCTATTTTTACACTTTCATACTTTTGAACCCAGTTCGTGAGTTAACTATTTGCCCATAGCTGGGATCTTAATAGGTGCTACCACCTCGGATCAGAATGGACCTGGGAATACCACCAATTAAGAAGTGGTTCCACGCTCCTCAAAACCAAATCAGAGGCCTTGCTGTTGGATGTAGTTTATCGTCATACCTAGGATCGGTTGCCGTAAAGTTGAAATATATAAAAACAGACAAAGTAAGACTGAGGCTATTAATAACTATCAACAGAACCGAATAATTGCGGCAAATATCTTTTTGGTGGAGGAAAGAGGAATACAATTAGAACAAATGGCGATTTTTAAAACAAATTGGTGGAGGGGTTGATCTCAAAGGAGCTCCAAACCATAAACCAGTGGGGAAAAAAAAACTCTTAATGTAGTGAGTCGCAACAGATTTCCTTGTTGCGACCCCTTTAGGTGTCATGGAACCCCAGTCCGAGCGAAAAACGTCTCAAAGGAATTACTCTCGGGGACATGTATGAAAGAAATCACTCTGGTTAAAAATGTATAAAGAATGAAAGAAATACTCTGTAAAAATCGTGAAAACCATCCCGACTCCCATAAGGCTAGCGGCAGAGACGGGACACCAGCCATTGTCCTGAAGAAATGTGCTCCTGAACTGACCCCTGCCCTCTTCAAATTATATAAACTACTGCCTCAATGAATCTTGCTTTCCAGTCTGTTGTAAGTCCTCATCTATTGTACCTGTCTTTAAGAACTCTGGAGACCCTTCTGACGCATCTAACTACCGTCCTATCAGTCTACTACCACTCTTTGAAGCTCTAATCAACGCCGAAATGGTTAATCACCTTACATCCCATGATCTGCTCTCTGATGAGCAATATGATTTCCGCATTGCCCGTTCTACAGCTGTTGTGCTCACGGCCATAACTGAAATTGTTTACCAAGCACTCCACAATAACGGTGAAGCACGTGCCGTGGCTCTAGATATCTCTAAAGCGTTTGATAGGGTCTGGCATGCCGGCCTCCTTCGTAAGCTTAAGGGATACGGAATTCCACGTCGATTGTTTGACTTAATACGACCGTTCCTGTCAAACCGTGTAATGTAGTTAATCCTAAACGGATTCTCCTCCAGTTCCTTTCCCACGAACGCAGATGTTCCCCAAGGCTCTACCCAGGGCCCTACTCTATTCCTTATCTTCATTAACGATCTCTCCGATGTCATCAGTTCCCAAGTAGGCATCTATGCTGATGAACCTACTATTTACTCCTGCCTCAATAGCAAGTCTGGTATTGCTGACAAAACTAATCTGGCTGTTAGTCTCGAAAAGGACGTCCAATCGATTGTAGACTGGGACAGGAATTGGCTGGTTAACTTTAATGCCTCTAGTACAAAACAGCTCTCTATTACTCACCATCCATGCCACCCATTAGAATATCTGATGCTCAACTCCACGAGAGTACGTCTTTACAATTGCTTGGTCTACACTGTCCGCTGACCTGAGATGGAACAATTACATTGAATCAATTGCTTCATCCACCGCAAGGAAAGTTGGTTCCCTGTGTTGCGCCAGAAAGTTTTTCTCGTCCGAGTCCATCCTTCAAATCTATAAATCAACCATTTGCTCTTGCATGGAATACTGCTGCCATATATGGTCTGGTGCCCCCGCTGTTCGCATTAAAGTCATCGACAAAATCCAGGGACGGATATGCAATGTGATTGGTCCTGATCTGGCATCCCTTCTACAGTCGCTCTTTCACAGACGTGCCGTCGCCTCCCTCTGTCTTTTCTACAAATACTTTCACGGTAACTGCTCCGATGAGCTAATTTCGCTGGTTCCCAGACTGCATGAATTTAAGCGTGCTACTAGGCTGGCATCTCGGTCCCAGCCTTTCGCTGTCGAAACGGTTAAATGTGGTCGTCTCTTCTACTCCAATAGCGTCATGTCTCGCACCTCCCGTCTGTGGAATTCCCTTCCTATTACTTGTTTCTCTGCTAGCTATAATCTCCAACTATTCAAGTCAACATCTATTCAATCGACATCTCCAGATGCCCTGTCCTTCTCTTCATCCTTTCCTCCATCAGACCTCTTTACTCTCCCTCCCACTCTGTAACCCCTTGCGTACTAGTGGCACCCCGCCTTGCTTAGGATGAAATGCTTAAAAAAACAGGAAGAGCTTCGGAATTGGGAAATAGTAAGTAGGAATTGCTAAAAGGAGAAAAGACTTAAAAAGTCCCCCATCACAATCATTTTTTTATAACAAGCTTAAAAGTGGTTACCTCCAAAAATTCGGTATACCTAAGGTTTAAATGTATTTTTCATAAAGCCCTCTTCCCTGCTTCAATTGAAACCTAAAGGATTAAATTTTTCAATTCCAGAAAAAAATACTGTGGAGTATTTCAAATAAAAATTTGAATGATTTTTAGTCAATGCTTCCGAAAAAAACAATCGAAACGGCCACTTTTTTAACTGTTTTAGTGAAATGTACACAAAACTTATTTTTTCGTTTTAAAAATCCCGTTAAAATAAGATATACATTTTTGAAGCGTTACTTTCTTAAAATTAGCAAATTTAAAGTTAAATTAATCTGTTCTGAAACAAATATCACTTACTTATAGCATAAAAATTTCTAAACAAACATTTCTTGACCTCGGTGTATTGTTATTTTCACGTCTCCATTGATAATTTGATGGCTGAATATGTTGATAGGTTTAGTATGGTGCATCAAAATTGACATAACGGTTTTTTTTGTTCCTTATCATAATTTAAAATACTATAAAAATTTCTTACATTATTGAGTTTCCTCTATAATGGTATTTCATTATTTAATGACTAAGATAATGATAAATAATTTTATTAATTATTAATATTACATTAAGTTATTACATTTTTAATCTAATAACTGAGATAATAGCTAATAAAATTATTATTAATTTGACAAGAAAAGTTGACAAGAAAAAAGGAAATTTTTGATCCAAATTTAGAACGTGTTAGAAAGAAGGAAATTTGTTTTTAAATACTTAAAAAAATATTTCGTTCTTTCCTCTTAATAATAACATAAACATTTTGACGATAAAACTTTGTTTATATTAAGTTTGGGGCCTTTTATCATTATGCTATACTGATTTTTAGCGAATTATTGGAGGTACCTACTTAAGAGCCGCATTCCGTGCGGACTTACGCTAACTCCTGCAGAGATCTAATTAAGCCTCCGACCCCAAAGGGTTCACGCACCTTCTGTACCACCTCAATGTCGCTGCGGCACGACACGAAAATGGATACGTTATCGGCGTACGCGGAAACACTGGCTCGATTCCACGTAGGGGTGGACTGATCGCTCTGTCCCTCAGCCATCGAAGGAGAGGCTCCAACACCAAAGCGTAAAGTCGGAGCGACAGTGGGTAATCCTGACGAAACAACTGAAATCACGCAAAAGCGCTCGACTCCTTTCCGTTCACCTGCACCACAACATTGGGGGTGCGATACAGGAGACTAGTCCATCTGCAGAAATCGGGTTCGAATCCAGCGGCTTGCAGGATAGAAGACAGGAACCGATGGTCGACTCTATCAAATGCCTTGAACTGATCCAAACTGATCAGCGCGGTTTGGTCGTTGTCTTTTAAACCCTCCAGGATCGCGCGGATCAGATACACAGGTTGCTCTGAATTGTTCACAGCACAAGTCTGCTCGAGTCCCCACAGAATCTTGGCCAAATTCTTTAACTCTCTGTTTAGCAGAGTTATGGGCCTGTAATCATCTATTTCCGGCCCACCATCCTTGCCCCTTTTCAACAGAGTGATCACGGCCCTGGTGATCCGATTGGTGATGGATTGCTGCTGGAACCAGTTTTTGGACACGACAATCAAAATCGGCACAGAGATGTGCGACAGCCTCAAGTACAATTCATAGGGTAAGCCAAGTAGACTTCGACCTCCGTGATCTTACCCTCACAGCTAGACGCTTCAATCGGCGAAAGCTGAGGAAAGTCAGCAAAATAGCTTCGTCACAGAGACAGGCTCCTAGGTAAACCGGCTCTCAAAATGCCGCCGAAACATGTCATCGGTCGACCGCAGAGTAAGCCCCTCCAGAGTCTTGACCTCACGAATGTATCGATCGGAACGTCGACGGATCTCTTCATTGCGAAATTCTGCGCCCATGTTCGTTAGACATCTTGTTTAATCTATGCCTAACTACCTGGACTTGCTAGATGCGCGCTCCAGCGTCCGCCTAGCTAAACCTATTTCTAGGGAATCCCCCACCACCAGCCTTCGCCCGAGACTATCCTTGAGAGCCTTCACCCTTTTAGCCTTATCTAGTGCGAGCCGCTGGCTATATTTCGTGGTGAAGGACCCAATTCTATCCTTAAGCCTCTCCTACCAGCTATTCCCAATAACCTCCCCCACTTTCTCCCGCTGCACTAGTGTAATTCGCTGTTGCCGAAAGTCCCGCCTGTCCAGTAAAGACAGATTGAACTTCCGATGTTCAGCCATTCCAGGCCTAGCATCTAAACACTATCCGGCAAAGATACAACTATGGTCCGAATAGTACCCATGTCCACATCTTCCGCCCAGGGTGATCGATCCGGTATCTATCGACGGTATCTATCAACGAGGCTACGATCACCCGACCTCCCGCTAGCTCCCCACCCCCTGTCTATGTTGGGGTCCGCGAAGAATCCACCAGGAACGGCCCTAACTGACGGAAAAACGTGACACGCTCCCTCTGATTGTTGGGCGCATAAACCGCAACCACCCGAAATGAAACATTGTTCATGTCAATATCAGCCACGATCAAGCACTCCCCGCCTCGACATGGACAAGGTCCACCCTCGCACCTAAGGTTCATTTAACCAGCAAGGAAAAACCTCTGGCTAGCTGGTCCCCGTATGCTGAATAGACAACATAGTCGCTAGACAGCACATGAGCATCAATTTCACAGTGTGTTTCCTGGTTCGCAGCCACATCTACGCCGAAGAACAGGAGATCACGAAGCAGGATGACAGCCTTACTCCGATCCCTCAAGCCCCTCGCATTAAAACTAGCTATCTTGAGAAACATTTTTCAAGTTTTGTTCCCCTAGTCACAGACTGAGCTGAAATTTGCGGACGAAAGGATGCCGACGAATTGTCCTATGCAACCGGTTCCCATCTCTGTCGCCATGCGACTATCCAGGACAATGCCGCCGACGTCCGTGGGATATGTGAGTTTTAGAGCCCTATATAACGAAAAATGGAGAATAACTGGGACCCTCCCCGTACAAAACATTTGTAATTTTTTAAAATCTGGTGTACCCATCTCTATCATTCGGATTTCTGGAAAGGCATCCTTCGCCTCAGAAAGGTGATCCCATATTTTCAACTCCCTCCCCGTGTCCCTGATCCAGGACTTTGGTGAAATTCCTAGAGTATTCCACCGATGAAAGACACCTTAAAAAGGGTTTCAGGAGGGGCTTTTATGCGAAGAAATGTTCCGATCCATAACCATGCGCGTCAATGTAACATATTTTCTTCCTTCTAGAGAATTGTTTCTGTTTTTCTTTTGCGAGGTGTGAGGCAGAGGGAAAGACGGATCCCTAGATGGGGAAGAAAGGAGGCTCCTTTTTTTACTTTGTTTTTCATTTTTTAGCTGGCGAAGCAGAGACGGATTGGGATTTGGTTTTGTTCGTGTACTTCTCAACCCACTTCGTCCAGCTCGTTTTCCTTTGAGATTTTTTTTCTTTTTATCTTTCATCTTCCTCTCACCCTTTTCAAAGATGAGGACCGAGGTGGGGGCAGCGCATCCATTTCGACCTCTTCGCTTTGATGCCGCTGTGGATGGAGGTTCTCCTACTGCAGTTGCGGATTCTTCTGCTTTACATTTTGCTTCTTCTGCTGTTGATCGTATTTCTGCTCCTTTGACATCCATACCTCCTGCTGGTGGGGAAGGGTTGTCACATTTGCTCCCTTCTTCACCACTTCTGTCCATTTTACTGGACCTTTAACAACTTTTGGGCTTGTTTGCACTTCCATATTTTTCTTGCAATTTGTTGGTTGGGGTTGCGGTTCCGGTCTCTTTCCAGGACACGCTTTGGAGAGATGACCAGCGGCCCCACAAGCCTAGTAGAGAGGTCGGCGCCCTCCTGTCACTAATATATATGACGTCCTTCACAAATTGTTGTAATGGAATGTCCCACACCCCCTATCGCCCATGTGGACTTGACTATATCAGTAGCTACACCTGACAGACTTGCTTCGGGAATTACTAGACTGCCACCCGATTCCCTATCTTTCGGTAGTGTATTCTCTTTTACAATAAACCTCTCTTCTTTCATCTACGCGCGTGTTGCTGTTCCTTCACTTGAGTACCACCCTTGGCTGGTTGTAACATCTTTGTTTTAATACAAATCATTGTATTCAGTATTTTCATAAAAAAATTCCTGGTAACGGTTACCATTATTTCAATGTCTCCAGTGGCTATCCCTCCTTTGCTTTTGGTGGGCGAGACATCGGAGACCTCCCCAAATTTAACAAAGAAAAAGCCCAAGTGATCCGCTCAAATGTACAGCTGTACTCCATGCAGAGTGACTTTTGTTTTCCTCATTCCTAGGTAATCCGTTTGGAGCCTCACAAATTTGGTTGTGAGAATGCTCCCAGACAGTGCTTTCACGGCGTCTTCCGTGGCCAACAGGATGTCCCACATAGCATTACTTCTTCGGGCTAAATTTTTGGCCCCAATAATTAGTTTTTTTTAGGGCCTCCTCCATGATCTCTCTGTTGACGCCGATTAATTTATGCGTTTTGATGTCTGTCGTCAACAGGGAAATGGTTCTGGTGTTTACCGTTTCCAGAATCGATGGCATCAGTAACAGTTCGTTTCCGGAAACAAACTTCTTGTATTTTTCTTTCAGTTGGTTATAGTACGCGGGTCCTTTTTGTGGGGGAAGGGTATCCATTGACTACGCCGAAAGGGTCGCTTCAGTGGGTGTCGAATTAAGAGGTTGGGATTCTGCCATAATGTTGGCGTTCCCACGACACCGCTTTCAAACAAAACACAAATCAACAAAAAGAATTCACAAAATGCGGCTGACACAAATATATCAATAACAGACGTAGACAAAATGTCACACTTATTTTTTAACAATACCGTTTGGAATAACTGACGTGAAATGTTCGCTACCCCAAATCACACTGCAATGTCACCTCGTCAAGCACATTTTTAGCTTGAGGGACAGGTCAAATTTGCATAGGTGCAAAAACAGTCTCGCCAGACAAACCCAACCCCGAGAAGTATCGTTTGTTAAATTTTCGACTCGTAAAGCCTCCACTTTCTTTTGGAGATACTTTACACGCAAGACATGTTCGAAACCGATTTCTACCAGGAGGTAAGTCATTTTCTCTCGTGTTACATATATAATACCACGAGTTTCAATTACGGAATACGTTGTAACAATATGTAAAGCAATGCGAAAAGGGAAACCTGAGATGAGAAGGAATGACAAAGCTTATGCATAGAAACCATAATTCTAGTATCAACTCAAAGAAATGTTTCAATGCGTACACAGTGCGTGTGTGACAAAAGTAGGAAGAAAATAAGTCGTCGAAATTTTAATCCTGCCTGAGCATTTGGTCACACCATTTTCGCCGTTGTGTAGGTCCGCAAGACGGAGTATTAAAAGAAGAATTTTGCTTCAATACGAACTTGTCACGTGACTGCATATGTAAGGGGAAATAACCTTCCACTTTTACCAACATTAATTATTTTTTTTATTTTTACCTATATGTGTATGTTAATGTTACACTGTTCGTGATTGTTATTGTGTTTAAATGTGTTAGTAATAGTGTAAGTGATTGTACGTGTGCATGATTTGAATCCGATTAATCCTGCAGTCAACTATTATCGCTACCACGTTTAGACTGTGGAGTTGTCTCCCTTATTAACACTTGCTTTGTTTAGTTGTGTTAATAGATTTCCTTTCATTGTAAATAGATTTGTTAAAATTTTTTCTCGCCCGCTTCCACAAAGACTGTACAAATGGGATTAAGTAGAAATCATTAGAGCAGATGTGGTATTATGGTGTCTGTGTCGGACAATGTTGTGTAAATTAGTTATTTTCGTGAAAGAATCTATATTTAAATGAAGTAGGTCAATGAATATGGTGAATTAAGTTAGCGATACGCAGATGATACTTTTTGTGGGTAAACTTCGAAAGAAAATAGAAGGAACTCTTAGATAAAATAGCAAAGGAAAGCAATAAGAAAAGACTAGTAAGTAAACAGAATATGCATGTTTTATAAAAAAAGAAAAAGAAACTCCAAGGTATGGGCAATGTATTGGGGACATAAAAATAAAGCAGACGTGGAAATTAACTATCTGGGTGGTGAAGTAACAGACGCTGAAAAGTGTGATACAGAAGTTCGACGTCACATAGGAAATGGGATACATGCCTTCCAGAAACTAAGAAAAGTATTAAGGTAGGAAATTTGAGTAACAATCAGAAGAAAAGTTATTTAATATCTACTTTCTTATATGGCAGTGAATGATGGACAATCTCCAGACAGATTTTGCCGGTACCTTGAGTTTCTATTGAAATTTAAGACCCAGACCTCAAGTAGAACCATCGTTAAAGCTGCTGGGAAAATGGTCGTTTCTCTAGACCACTCGAGTAAGTAACTGACTTCTGCTATCCTCTACCTTTACAAGAGCCAGATCAGGCCTAAAATGGAGTGCCATATCTGGACAGGAGCTGACTAGTCGTCACTTTCCAGTCTTGATATAGTCCAAAAGTCTATGCGGCCCTTTGGGTGATGAATTATTCGGAGACATTATCCATTACACCACCCGCACTTCCAAGATTACAGCTCCTGGTATTCAGAAGCGCTGACCCATGTAGGTACAGACCGAGCTCGATGTTGTTTAACTCCGTCGACCATACGGGAATCGGTGTTTCAATGTGATGTGGCCGTAAGCCATAAGCAAAGAGGAGAGTATTAAACTATGTAATATCAATCCTTGTATGCGGCTGTGAATGCTGGACAGTTTTCTCACAGATAAAGTGGACACTTGAGGCAACAGAAATGGCGTTTTACGGAAGGGTGCTAAAAGTATCGTGGACGGAACATGTAAACAACGAGGAGGTTTTAAAGAAAATAAACACTTGCAGTTAAAATCAGAAAGAAATAAGACACATAATGAAAACGGTTAGCTTAGTGAATTTGACACAGGAAATATGGAAGGCATGAAGGGCAAAGGGAAACAGTGAGTAGCTTACCTAACGAGTTTGTGTATAAATGGATGGAAGAACAGCAACTGGAAGTGATAGTAAGGAGGGAAATATTGCTTAGCGTCACAATGGATAGGAAGTTGTGGCGAGCTATGATTGTTATGAAGGGATACGACAGATAGGCTACTTCATCTATCATTGCATAAATCAAAGGAGACTATAGCTATAGACAAATCTTCTGAAATGATTAAAAATACTGTTAAAAACAAAGAAAATAGTGCAAGACAGCGATGTAATATTGAATACCCCATATGAGAATGCTTCACAGCTGAAGAAATACTTAAGGCAACGGAAATTTGGTTCTACAGAAGGGTAGAAGGGTGGTGAGATATGTGAGCAACGAGGTAACTTTAAGGAAAACAGGACCTAAAAATACACTGAAACTTAGAATCAGTTGACATTTGTAGGATAAATATTGAGCAATAAAGGCTAGGAAAATTTGACACTTCTATGACATTGTAGTTAAGAGAAAACAAAGTGTACACTGCCCGGCCAAGGGATTGAACTCAATTACTATGTCAACCAAATAGCCTAGTGAATTAAAGCGTTGGTCCGTGAATTTCGTGACATTGTAATTGTGAGTTCAATTCCTGAGCCGGGCACCGGGTATTTGGACTCACTGGAAACAGGCGAACAATAACTGAACAGTACTAAAACAATAAGAACTAGACGACATCCCTAGACATGGAACGAGAACAGTTTATCCCCGTAGATTAAATAAGGGACTTAGCTCAGAGTTCTCTGTAGGTTACTCAGATCGATATACACCTGGTGAAGACCGAAAGGTATAACGGTCGAAACGTGGTAACAACAACAAAGACGAGGACTAATTTTAGATAAAATAAATATTTAAAAAACGTAGACACTTCTAAAAATTTCGATCAGGTCGAACAGGTATGGATCACTTCGCACGTAAGACGTATAGGCGCAGTTATCGCAGCGTTACACCAAGCTACCTCACATATACGGTTTCCCTAAGATTCACAATGACGGTATTCTGCTCAGGCAGATGGTTAGTTGCCAGGGCTCTGTGTGCCACCCTCTGAACTGCTTCCTTGTAGATATAATTGACCCATTGATCGGAAAGTCTTCTTCATATGTCCGAAAGTCCGCCCACTTCGTGGAAATAATCAAAGATGCTCCCATCCTATCCAAACATGGTGAGCTTGGACGTGGTGAGTTTGTTCACCAAGGTACCCACGGAAGAGGCATTCTCAGTTGTCAGAGACAGATTGGCATCATCATCACTCATCCCTAAAAGAACGAACCAGTATTCCAATAGATAATCTGATGGAGATGTTGACTTTCTGTACACAAACAACACACTTCGGAATGGGATCACACATATATCGACAGGATGAGGGCTTAGCAATGGGCTCGCCATTATCACCAGCAATGGTGAATATATACATGGAATACTTTGAGGAAATGACATTAGAATCTATATCTCTAAAGCCAACTCTGTGGTTAAGGTACATAGATGACACCTTCATACTCTGGCCACACCAAGAAGATGTTCAGGTTCTACTGGACCATGTGAACTCAATAAGATCTTCAATACAGTTCATGATGGAGAAAGAGAGTAACAACACACTCCCATTCCTGGATGTTCTAATATCTCGAACAGAGAATGGGTTCAAGACAGCCGTATACCGTAAACCGACATTCACCCGACAGTACCTCAGTTTCAACTCCCATCATCCATACAGCGTAAAGAAAGGGATTGTCCCCTGCTTACAACGCCAAGTCGTAAGTGGCGACCCAAAGGCATTAGATAAAGAATTGGTCAGTATAAGTAGTACCCTACAACGTAACAACTACCCTGGGTACATGGCAGCAGCCTCCCAAAACTTGGATAGGCGGGTACAAGAAGAGGACAACAACACTCAGAAAACAGTCTGCCTGCCTTATGTGAAGGGGTTATCAGAGAAATTACAAAGGATCTGCGGTCCATATAACATCAGGATAACCTTCAAAAGCTGGACGACACTTCGCAGATATCTCTCTCGAGTAAGACCCCCATCATAGAGGAGAACATGACTGTATGTACGCTATTCCGTGCAGCTGCGGAAAGAAATATAAAGGAGAGACAGGCCATCCCCTTAATGTGAGGCTTCGAGAACACCAGAAAGCTGTAACACGAGGAGAAGTGGAAAAATCAGGCGTGGCTGACCACATATGGAGAGAGAAGGGAGATCACCGCCCTCTGGGGGATCAGGTTGAGATCATAGACAAAGAACACCATTGGAAAATTCGTAAACTTAAGAAATCAGCACATATGCTAGACCACAAAAATCTCCTGAGCCGACCAAGCATAGAAATGAATACAATATGGGAAAAAATAATAAGGAGTGCCAGAGAAAAGCGATAATAACCGCAAAAGTTGCAATATGAGCACGTGTAAAAATGGTTGCTGAAGACATTAGGATTATAATACCCAGAAATTCATACACAGATGTCGTCAAGGACACATGGCACAGTGGATAAAGGAGTTAGTTAGATCCAGTGACAGGACCCAAAGAGTGTGAGTTCAATACCCGGTTAAGGCAGTGGAGAACTTTCAGAGGGAAATTAACAGGAGATAACTGACAACTGACCTCCATTAAAGATGAAACGTTGTTATAAATATGGCGACAAAGATGAGGACAATAGTCCGAATAGTGTACATAATACCCCATCTGAAGAAAAAAGGGTCTTTCTTAATTCTAAGTTAAAACTTATATCCTTCCTTTTATGTGCCATGTCCTTTCAGGACGTGGGCAATCAGGTTTCTCCACCTCCTGCTATCCCTTGCTGCTCTCAACAAGTTTCTTCCTTCTAAAACCTGCCCGAGACCATGTTCTGTTATCCACTTGCTTAAACTCGCTAAGTATATCATGCGTTGTGTTCCCTTGACTCTCTTTCCCTCTAGTCGACTCGTGAGTATCAGATTCTCCAGGCCCTCCTTCCTTATGTGTCCCAGAAACTTCAGCTGCCTCTTTCTGATGTTAAGTATAACCTTCCTCCTTATTTGCATCCTCTCTAAAACCTCATCGTTGCTCATACGCTCGATGATATCCTTAGTATCCTTCTGTAGAACCACATCTCCGAGTCTCTTCTTCGTCGTACAACATTCTCTGCTGTAAAGAAGGACAGTTATGAAATCTATTTTCAGATGGGAGATGACTAAAACGGCACATCCACTCCAAATTATTGTGAGTGAGGTGGGTAGTTAGCAAACCTGTAGGATGAAAACTAAGACCTATCAAAAAGCGAAAGAACTCTTAACGAGTCAACGGCCATAGTCATAAAATCACCGTGGAGAATGCCCTGGGAAACCATTGCACTATCAGTTCCAAGAACATTTAGGACTATCGACAAAAACATCTAGATTTCTCATAATGGATTATACTTGAAATCTTTTGTGAAAACTCCACTCCTGATATTTAAATGTGATCCGATGATAGGGAGGCTTTTCAAATAAGATATGATTCAATAAATACAGGGTGACCCCCCCGCCAAATGGAAGCACTCTTTAAGTGATAAATACAGTGTTTATTGACTTACAAACAAGATTAATGGCTAAAGTTCCAATCCATGAGCTCTCATTAGGGACAATGTTCTCGTTTAGGTTTTTCATGGAAATTAACTTGAAATCCCACCCATAAGTCGGGTTGTCAGCTCATTTATTTTCATACGGGAAAATTCTTCTAGGAAACATTTGAAATTGCATTTTATTACCCTCGAATACAAAGGCCAAATGTATAGTGGATATCTTTACAGCATTTTAGTCTGCGACATTACGGCAAAAGGACAAGTAGGTAAGGACACATTTTGAACTGTCGTTGTCGGGGCCAGCGGCTTTCTTGAGTGTCTAAAGATATCGACAAAAGTGACAGAATTTTGTTTCATCTTAAAATTCATCTCGCTATATGATACATTTCTTTGATGTGGTACGCCAGTCTCAAAAGAACTAACGTTGACTATAGTGACAAATGCTTTTCTTCCTCTCCAATTTCCCGCTCTTTTTATCTTCAACCTTGTCGCTTTTCATTCAGGATCAGTACTGCTTACTTTTCTCCCTCGATCTGATCTAGGTAAATCTTCCAACCAGTTCCTATCGATTTTTTTCCTATTCTATATACCCCACCAATATATTCGTATTTTTTTTTATTCCTACCGCCATCTTTTTTTTTTCTTTTACAACGTATTCAATGACTCGTTTCTCAATTTTTATTCTGGCATTCTTTCCTTCGCTCGTCGGATGAAGTCATCGTTATTCGTTCATTCTTTTTTTTTTCTTTCTAAGTTTTCAGTTTCTTTCATTATTTTTTTAAAAGACTGTCCTTCACGTCTGCCTGTTACTTTTTTATTCAATCTATTTTCCTTATTTTATTCGTTCTGTTTTTGCTTTCATCTGTCACATTTTTTCGCCACACTTAAAATTTTTTCCTTTCTTCTTTTTTCCAGAGAAAAAAATGATACTTTACATTTGTATCTAACAGTAAATAATTTGAATGATGGCTGTCCATGTCTTTATCTTCTCGATCACATTTCGTATTCTGACAGTTTCATCTTTTTTAATTTCTCTATTTCTATTTCTCTCGCTCTTCAAAACCGATCGCATTCCTCTCACAAATGTACAAAGTCTTTTGAAGGTGTTCATATTTCAGTTGACTCAGGTAATGAGCTGATTGATTCGTTGGTGGCAGTAATGGCGAGTGGGTCTCGGGAGGTAGGTCTTTGAGATTTCTCCATCAGATTAATAAGTATAGGAGACCTTTTGTGGGCACTCCATCATGGCGACTAGTTTTCAAACTAGAGATCGTTTCCCTGCTTCGTATTTTAGTTTGTTTTTTTGCGTTAAAAAGAAAAGGTAGCGTTTTATTTATTTTCTTTTTCTAATATTTGCATCTTAACAGAAAAGTTAAAAGGTTGCTGGCGATTGCTGAGGGGTCAAGAAACAGTAAGAGATTCGATATTTTCATCACTTTCCGACTTCCGAACATTGGTTTCCATTTTGTCTGACGATTGCAAGGGCGTGAAACCCAGTGTCACAAACACATATCAATATAACTAAGTATGTTAGGTCTATCACTGATATTGAACGCTTTCCAATAAGTACCGCACACACACACACACACACACACACACACACACACACATATACATATATATATATATATATATATATATATATATATATATATATATATATATATATATCATTAAAGAGGCACGGTGGAGTAGTAGATAGCATTTCGGATTGACGAATCGGAGAGCCGAATCCATTACATTCATTTTACGTACTTATACATTGCGAAAGGTATTAGCACGTAAGTGAATAGGAAATGTTATTAATGGTATTAATCTATGGTATTAATACAGCTATGGGTAAATAGCAGGAGACACTGGGTTCTATAGCCTGGGATATCAACTGGTCTACGAGAACAACAACTCTGAATTCAAAACCTGCGGAGGGTATATATATATATATATATATATATATATATATATATATATATATATATATATATATATATATATATACAGTGTAACCCGGATATAAGAGAGTTGTCGGGACTGGAGAAGAAGTATCTTATATCCGGGTTCCTCTTATATCCGGGTTTGGTCTATTTTGTTTTATTAACACAGGCTCTAATTTGGGACCAGAGAAAATCGCTCTTATATCCGGGTTTCTCTTATATCCGGATCTCTTATATACGGATTACACTGTATTATACATACGTATATATATATGTTTAAACTTCGTCTACGCAAAAACAGGTGTGTCAAAAGGAGGGTTATTCCCTTGATACAATTTTGACTTCCTCTCTTTATTTTTTTAATGGGATTTTATAAAAAATAATAATAAAATCCAAACATATAAAAATAGATTTATGCATCTTGAGAATGAAGATAAGACAAAGTGAAAAAGCTATGAACGACGCGTTTTGCTGAGAGCATCCGCTGCCTTTGGCTTCTTCAGATCAGAAAGATCTATCTTCACTTCTGTTTCGGATACTATTTTACGTCCTACAAGCATAGATTCTTGAGAATTGTCAACAAAGATATGAAACTCTATTTATTTATTTATTAGATTGGATAAAGAAAATTGTTTTTTTTGTTGTTATGGTCAAAATGGTAAAGAATAAATATTGCATTGTAGTTGGTTTACATATTTTTATAATCTTGTAAATAAATATTGTCGAGGGAGTTAAAAATAAACACGAATACAATAATAGCGGTGTGAAAGGAATATACGTCTTTTTGACACATTGTTTTTCTTGCGGGCACGAAGGTTAAATATTACCTTTTATATTAATGTTCATCCAATACAAGACCCAAGCGACACTCAAGGTAGATAATTAATCTGTGTTGTTGTATGAGCGTAAGAAAAGTGAAGTTCATGGGGTTATGCTGAAAATATAACAGTTAACCCTAGACTTGAAGTGGTCAAGATTGTAGTGATTAGGGAAACATCTTTCAGGGAGTCTGTTCCACAAAGCAGAAGTTTTGGGGAAGAAGCTGCCCGAGTGGAACTTACTCCTTACTAATGGAATACGAAGGGAATGTGGATAATTTACACTTGTGTACGTGGCTTGGCGGGTCCCAATTGTAAAAGTCAGGGCTGGTGGGACTAAGGAATTTAGCTCGTTAGAACACATGCCATGGAAATAGCGATAGAGCAGTGTGGGGCTCGCGATGGTTCTTTTGGGGAAAGGAGTTGGAGAGTGGATAATAATTAATCACCCACAAATCAAGTGAGGACTGGGCAGGCTTGTTATGTAAAAGATTCAATCAATGCGATAATTTTGTATTTTAACTTAATGCTAATAGTTATTTGTAATTGCTATCAAAGATGTTCAAAATGCAATTTAAAGTTAACACTGTTGCTACAAAAACAAATCTAGTAATTGGCTCAATTTTTATTTTTTTTATTTTCCCAAGATCACTCTAGTTGTGTTATTTATTTATTTGGTCTTAGTTTAGCAAAATATCTCATTGTTGCTTTTATAACAACTTTTTCTTACATTAAAGTCAAAATAAACAAGTACATTCTGGCGAGACTTTAGCCTGCATCAAAAATAATAATAAAAAAAATAATCTCGTCCTACGTCAATGATACCTTTAACCAATTCAGTCTCGGAAATGGTCAGGCGGAATACCAATCTACAGTTAGATTCCCACTTCTCCGCTGCAAATACCCAATTTTGTTACTTGAATACTAAAAAGGGGGAGGCAATTTATTACCGTCGTCTAGATTTCGGCATTTATTCATCTTAGAACGGCATGAAGCCAAGCATAAGAGTGAGAGTGAATGATATATATATATATATATATATATATATATATATATATATATATATATATATATATATATATATATATATATATATATACCCAAGTTTAGGATTGGTATAGACGGAGTGAGATCCAATAACCAACAATTAATATTCTTTAAAGAGTGCTCAATACAGAGTAGAGCAGATATAATTATTTATTTGAATATTACAACATAAATATGTTATAAAATCACGACAAAAGTAGCCATTTTGTTTCAACACTTCTAGTGTCTTATCACTTGATAAGACACTAGAAGTGTTGAAACAAAATGGCTACTTTTGTCGTGATTTTATAACATATTTATGTTGTAATATTCAAATAAATAATTATATATATATATATATATAGAGAGAGAGAGAGAGAGAGAGAAAGAGAGAGAGAGGGGAGGGGGAGAATACAATCTTTTGACTGTAAAGAGCTTTCCTGCTTTGAAAATCAGCATTCAAATTCTTGTGTATTTTTCCTGGGCTCGAACGCCACCTTTTGACAGCAGTTGGAAATAAGCAAATATCTGAGTCACTACTCTTGGATGAGGAATACAAGAGGAGTCTTAATAACCGGGGTGGTTTGGAATTTTCCCCAGTATGCATTAAACGGAGAGTCTTAATTCAAAGAGGGGATGGTTGTAAAATCATTTGAAGGATCAAAACGTGCGAAATTAATAAACAGGTTTGGTGGTTTTAAATAAATTTCATGACTCGGAAAATTTCCTTAAAAAAAAAAGAAATGAATAATAAATAAATAAACGTCCTACCACCCCGTCTATTAGAACCCTGACAGGAAATTATGCTTGATAATACGACATCACTTTTATAGTATTCTTTGCACTCGTTTCTAAAAGAATTCATTTTGTTTCATAGAAATTATCCGTTAAAGATATAATCCTTACCAACCTTTTTCCATCTAACATCAAGTTCATCTAAAGTCACGTCTATTTTAAATGCAAAAATATACTTTTAAATAAAAAACTATCCCTGTATTATATTGACTGTCCCAACATTACGTTAATCATATATTTTATTAAAAATGAAATTACGTTGCGGTCAGTCTATACTCAGCATCTGAAGATTGCGTTGTGCATGAAACTCCGAGTCATGCTACGGGTCAGGGATAATATATGTAGATTAATTAATATATACTTAATAGCACAGTTATATTAGATCGAGCATTGTTTTATTAGCACCAGCACTCCATGCGCGATGCATTATATATATATATATATATATATATATATATATATATATATATATATATATATATATATATATATATGTATATATATATATATATATATATATATATATATATATATATATATATATATACCCAAGTTTAGGATTGGTATATACGGAGTGAGATCCAATAACCAACAATTAATATACTTTAAAGAGTGCTCAATACAGAGTAGAGCAGATATAATTATTTATTTGAATATTACAACATAAATATGTTATAAAATCACGACAAAAGTAGCCATTTTGTTTCAACACTTCTAGTGTCTTTTCAAGTGACGATGTAGAATATAGAATAAATGGTTTTAAAAGTTTCAAATTAATCAACGATCCTTAGTCAGGAGTAAACGCTGTTACATAAGCTAGAGTGACCAATAATAATTAAAAAACATAACAATAGTATATTCAGCAAGTCTATGAATTCGGAGAGCCTGACAACCCACAAGGTTGCGCAAAGCAACATTAAGCAAAATGACACTAATAATAAATCATGTAACTGCAGGAATCCCAATAATTGTCCACTAAATAATAATTGTTTAACTAGCTCTGTAGTTTATCTCAGTACTATATCAACACTAGAAAATCCAAATATAAAGAAATTCTACATAGGTTGCACCATGAGACCATTCAAGAAACGCTGGCGGGGTCATCTGCAATCTTTTAATAATAGTAACTATAAATATATGACTTTATTATCCAAATACTTTTGGAGTCTAAAAGAGAAAAATAAAACACCTAAGGTTAAATGGAAATTAATTAGAAAGGCCCGGACATGTAACTCACTATATGCCCCGTGTTACCTATGCCTTAACGAGAAACTTGAAATAATTAGATTTAAAAATAAGACTGATCTTTTAAATCAAAGATATGAACTAACAGTTAACTGTAAACACCGTTTTAAATTTAACTTAGTATAGAAATCATATACTTTCTATGATAATGATAAATTAAACTTAATAGACTATTACCTTTTTAGCATGATAGTCGCCGTATCGATATGAATGTGTACTGGGTACTTACAAAGTATCATACGTGTCTGTATTTGGATGTATATATTTGTATGTTATGTAGAGTTATTTCTACTGTTGGATATGTATATGTGTATATAGGGGTATATATATGTTTTTTTTTATGAAGGTATATGGTTGTGTTTATTGGCATCTATCATAGGTTAACCTGTTTATGTGTACGAGTAAGGGTGTAAATTCTGGTAAGTGTCTACCACTAAATGTGTAAGTATATGTTTGGGTATATAGAGATATATATGTGTACTTGTGTATGTGTAGATATGTGTATGCATATGCATATGTATGTATATGTGTGTGTGAGTGTGCATATATGTGTGTATATGTAGTATGTATGTTTCTATGTGTATGTATATGTTTATATATGCATATATATGTATATATATGTATGTTTAAATATGTATATGTATGTGTATATGTGTATGTATATGGGTGTACATTTATATGTATGTGTGGGTATTTATATGTATGCGCTCGACTGTTTGTGTACTGTATATCTGGATGTGTCGATATGGGTATTTATATATGATTAGATATTTATGTATATATGTTTGTGTGTTATTGTATGTGTATTTGTATGTATGCTTTAGTGTCTTGGAGTGTATCATAGATACAAACTAAAATCTACTTTTGTTGATAAGGAACCTTTAATTGCTTACAGACTGTTGTTCTTTTCTTAAATTATGATAAACTTTTAATATATTTTATCATAATGTTGTTGGAATATTATTAGAATATAAGTTGGTCTATGTATGCTTATTTCTTTTTCCTTTTTTATGCATGTGTCTACATGTGTATGTATATATGTATATGTGTTTGTATATGTATGTGTGTATGCGTATATATATATATATATATATATATGTATGTACGTATATATATTTGTGAATATGTATGATTGTATGTGTGTATGTATGTATGTGTATGTATATGTATGTGTGTAGATATATATGTGTGTATATATATGTATGTATGTATGTATGTGTGTATATCTATGTGTAGTTGCGTATGTATGTGTGTATATATATGTACAAGCGGATGTGTATATGCATTTTTATATTCATATCGTTTTAATTTACGTTTGTTTAATTTTTCATGTATATACTTGTATTTGTAAATGTCTATGTATATATTTAGTTTATATGCATATATGTATACGTGCTTATGTATGTACATCTAGATGTGTATGTGTATGTATGTATGTGTGTGCTTGTATATAGTTGCATCTTTATATATATTTCTTCACTTGCTTTATTTACTTTTCTTGTCGACGTATAGGTCAATATATTTATATGTGCTTATCTATGTGTATGTTTATGTGTGTATGTCTGTATATGCGTACCTATTATGCATATATGTGTGTATGCGGGTGCATGTATTGATTTATATGCGGATGTGTGAGTGTACAATTATATGTGGAGGTGGTTATTTACTTTTGTCTGTAATGTGTCGAAAACTATATGTTTTTAAAAATGTATATATATATATATATATATATATATATATATATATATATATATATATATGTATATGTATATATATATATATTTTATGTATGTGTGTATATTTTTATATATATTTATTTGTTTAAATTTTATCTATGTATATTTGACCGGTTTAGTTATATTTCAAGTTAAAATTCGTTTAATAACATATAAAGCCACGAATAGCTTTGACATCTGACCGTCTAGATCCTATTGAATGTAGATGTATGTGCCTGTGTGTATTGATGTGTATATGTAAGTAAAGTGCATTTGCCTATGTGTGGTTTGATTTTTTATATGTGTGTGTATATATCTAAATACGTCTGAGCGCTTAACATGCGTGCGTTCGAATGATTTCGCGTGAGAGGCGACTAACATGTTGAAATGAAACTAAAATGTATACATTTATGCCTGGGATTCTGAACATCCCTTTCAACATAATTTCAATGAAAATACAAATTAAATAGCATATATATCTTTTATTTTTATTTTTATATTTTTACATTTTTTCTCCTTGGTAATTCTACAATTTAAAACTTAATAGAGATTTGATTTAGATTTCTAAATAGGTAATTTTAATTTTTTACTTTTAATTTTAATTTCAAATTTTATAAATTTTTTAATATATATGATAACCTTGCTTAGTTGTCAAATTTTTCGAATCATACTATACTTGTATTTTGATTGGTCACTCTAGCTTATGTAACAGCGTTTACTCCTGGCTAAGGATCGTTGATTAATTTGAAACTTTTAAAACCATTTATTCTATATTCTACATCGTCACTTGAAAAGACACTAGAAGTGTTGAAACAAAATGGCTACTTTTGTTGTGATTTTATAACATATTTATGTTGTAATATTCAAATAAATAATTATATATATATATATATATATATATATATATATGTGTGTGTGTGTGTGTGTGTGTGTGTGTGTGTGTGTGTGTGTGTGTGTGTGTGTGTGTGTGTGTGTTAATTGGTAATCCGTATGGATTATTCCGGGGAGGATATAAATCCCGAGAGCTCAGTGTAATAAACAGAGCAAGTGATAATTAATTAACAAATCGGAAACTTCAGAAAGCCATGATAATATTTTATTTAGCGAGACCGATAAAATTCGATTTCGCTTCGTCAGACCTTGCGGATTCATATATATATATATATATATATATATATATATATATATATATATATATATATATATATATATATATATATATCCGCCATAAATAGAAAAAAATTTATTTTTCATACTACCACATTTGATAACAATTAAAAGAAAAAAAAGTGAAGTACGAGCGCTAACTGGTTTCGAACCTCGCTCAACGGAGATAAATCGAGGTTAATAAATATGTATACATTATCAATAAAAGGAATGAAATCTGAAGGAGAAAAAAAATAGATGGAAATCAATTGGAGGCCAAGGACAAAATCCTTCTGTTTACAGAGCGAAGGATTCATTAATAAAATATATATGGCCTCCAATATCTTAAGGTGGTAATTTGAGTTTATTAACCTCGATTTATATCCGTTGAGCGAGATTCGAAACCAGTTAGCTAGTTCGTTCTTCATTTTTTTTCTTTTAATTCTTATCATGTGTGGTAGTATAAAAAATACGGATATATATATATATATATATATATATATATATGTGTGTGTGTGTGTGTGTGTGTGTGCGTGCGTGTGCGTGCGCTAATAGTTTCTAAGCCCTAGGAAAATACATTTTTATAATAAAAATACCAGCAATAAATGTTTATATAAAGCATGACCAACAATACATATTTATAGTAAAATTACCAACAATACGCACACACTAACAAATTTTTGCGACTTTATCCAAACCTGTTTAAAATCCTACCAAACACAACTCAAAAAGAACACTTTTCTGACATTAAGCCATATAATATCCGACAATTTCTTAAATCAAACTATATTACGAAATGTAACTTGAAGAAAACTACAACATAAAACACATATACCACGGCCTCGAGTAATTATGTCCCCATAAACATGGATATGGACAAATGCTGAGTATCATCTACCATGTATTCAATTGTGAAAGCAGAATAACATTTTTATTACTTCAAAGCTCCTAAGAAAAATACATTTTGGCATTAAATGACCCATATGGAGTTGATATGCCGACAAATCAGAATCGATCCATTAAATCTTGGTGGAGGGTCATTTCATGACCAGTTTTCTTTTTAGAGATACGCATCGCTTTTCACTTTCTCTACTTAATAGAACTTACCATATTTCCTGTAATAAATACCCCATCTCTAATAAGCGTCTGCTTCGAATTACTCCCTTCCCATCTTCATGCAAGAATTGTAATAAACGTCCTACTCTTAGAAGTGCCAGCTTAGTGCCACATCACGCTGCACCAAAGTTGACAACGTCGAGCCTGGTCAATGTCTAGATGGGTGACCGTTTGGGAATAACAGGTACTGTAAGCTTGGATGTTCGGGTAGTGTAATGGATAATGGCTAGGAATTGTTAACCGGAGAGCCGAATTCCAATTCCCTTTGGGTTCCTTCGCTTACGCGCAAATGCCTTTGGGAAAGGGATGAATCTAACTCTTTCCCCACCCTAAAGCGTTAAATTAAAACGTTAATTAATAAGACTTGTGTCACTAAACCATTATTACCCCCCCCATATTCTTACAATCTAAAAATATTTTCTGGTTCTAAATAATCTATAAAGGGTTGATAAGCGAATCATTCTAACAAGAGCTCAACTTTCAAATAAAAAACGGGAAATAAATGTTTTTTACTAAAGAAAAATAAAATATACATTTATATAGACAATAAGTCTAAAACTGAAATAAACTCCGGTGAGTTTATTAACTTATGCAACATCTAATCTAATCACTATATATTCAAACGTTTTATTAAAGGAAATAAAGCATGTTTAGTAAAATAGTTTAGAATAAAAAGCGCTACTAAGTATTTTGTTCTACACGTGATAAATTGATAGAAGCTGAAAGATGATCTAAGGGATTAGTTGAAACGTTCGGACTGATCCCTGTTGAAAAGTACCAATTAGTCTTAGGTACTAATATTATCACCACAGGTAGTGTGCACAAAGAGAAAGGGCAATGCATATACATTTCCTTTGGAACTCCTTTTTATTAAACAATCAGCACACAAAATGAAACATTGCCGCCTAGCTTATTTACTGAGAAAAATGAATATTTCTAACAAGAAGGAAATTTACTTTAGGACACACAAACCCAATCAGTTTTTTTGTTCCCACTGGTGATGCTGTGATGTTTCAACTAATCTACCGTTCCATATATCCCACTCAATTTCTCTCTTTTTCCAGTGATTTGCTAAGATGTGGCACAAGGCCGCAAGAATGGAGTATCCAGTGCGGATTGAACTCACTACTCAATCCTAATTAATCAAACTTGCTAACCATTATATACAAGGTGATTGAAAAGTAATTCCCTATTTTATGTATGATGGACTCTTCCGTCTTGTAAAAGATACAGTTATACGTGACAGTGCATCACATATAAAATAAGGAGTTACTTTCCAATCACTACATATATATATATATATATATATATATATATATATATATATATATATATAAAAGTGAACATAGAAGTCAACACTTAGAGGCGACAGTCTGACTTCTATGTTCACTTTTATATTTACACACGCTCTGTCTCTGATATTGAGCACTTTATCCCGTAAATATAGCACACTTTAAGACTATATATATATATATATATATATACGAGGGTCATTCAATAAATAAGTTGAATTTTTCGGTATAATACAGATAGAAGCTTACTCTTTTTATTTTTTTTTTGATTTACTTCTTTTTCACATGGATTTAATTTCTTTTGCAGATTAAAAAACACTTTGAGAGTTTTGGCGATTAACAAAGATGGCCGACCAAGAAGCATGGTCCAGGATTGAACAGCGGTCAGTTATCAAGTTTTTGGTTGCTGAAGAGTGCAAACCAGTTGAAATTCATAGGAGAATGTCAACTGTGTATGGTGCCACATGTTTCAGCCAAAAAAATGTCTACAAGTGGGCTAAATTGTTTAAAGAAGGACGGAGCAGTGTTGAGGATGAAGACAGGCCTGGGAAGCCTACAGAAGTGAGATCTCCTGAGGTGATCGAATCAGTCAATGACCTCATTCAGTCTGACAGAAGGGTGACAATGGATGACATTGCAAGGACTTTGAGCTTATCTGTTGGGACAAACGCAGGGGTTATCAGTTAGAAGGAGTCATCTTGCATCATGACAACGCAAGGCCTCACACAGCAGCCCAAACGGTGCAGACCATCAACGAGCTGGGCTGGAAACTGCTCCCTCATCTCCCTTACAGCCCAGACCTTGCCCCTTCAGACTTTCACCTGTTTGGTCCCTTGAAAGCGTTCACGAGAGGCACGAAGTTTAAAAGTGACGATGAAGTCAAAAGTGTTGTGAGCGACTGGCTGAGACATCAGTCCAAAGATTTTTACGCTGAGAGAATACGGAAGTTTGTGCACAGATGGGAAAAGTGTGTGACAGTGCTGGGAGACTACGTTGAAAAATAAAAAAAATAGTAAGCTTCTATCTGTATTAGAAGTCCTTATACCGAAAAATTCACCTTATTTATTGAATGACCCTCGTATATATATATATATATATATATATATATATATATATATATATATATATATATATGGGTCAGAATGGTGGACCTCATACAGGACACACACCAATGAACTTGATGCTTTTCATAAACGCTGTCTTCGTTCAATATGCGGTTATACACGGCAGGACAAAATCTCTAACCCTGATCTTTTCATCAAATGTGGTGTCGTTAGTATTGAATCCTTCCTGATGCAATCACAGTTCGGATGGGCTGGTCATGTCATCAGAATGAGTGATGATCGGATGCCGAAAATCCTCATGTGTAGCCAACTTTTTCATGGTAAGTGTAATGTAGGCCGTCCTTGGTTACGCTTCAAGGACAAACTTAAATGCAATTTAATTGCCCCAAACATCCCTATAGAGGAGTTCGAGCTTTTTAAAACTAAGCAAACATCTGCTACTGAGGTATAACTAACTTTAAAAAGAATCGTCTCAACCATCTGAGAAAGTTAAGAATTAACACCAAATTTCGGGTTAATACATCAGCACATATTTTATCCAAATATATATATATATATCCCCTAAAAATAACGTCTAAATTTATAAAAAATATATCAGGTTAAGAAATAGAAAATCCATCACTTTAGAAATTTCCTTGTATGGGTTTGGATAAAATATGTGCTGATGTATTAGCCCGAAATTTGGTGTTAATTCTTAACTTTCTCAGATGGTTGAGACGATTTTATATATATATATATATATATATATATATATATATATATATATATATATATATGAAAGATTTCTCAGTTAACCCGTAGAAAAAGACTATGTATAAAGTTAAAAGACAATAGGAAAACTGTATTATTAGCCGACGCGTTTCGTCAATGGGGGCATTTTCAAGGCAAAAACGAAATGATTTCATTGAAAACAAAGTAACTGTTAACGACAAACACAATGTCCCATGCATCTAGAAGAATTTACAAAAACAAATATTCATATTGTCAACTGAAAATATATATTGACATTTCGACGTAATGTAATGGTTGGCAACAAAGAAATGAGTACTGAACTGTTACGTGATATCTGTCCCCTCATATGGCAGTGAATGCGGGATAATTTCCTCAAAGATGAAGGAGTGACTTGAAGCAACAGAAATAGGGTTCCACGAAAGGATGCTGAGGATTCCATGGACCGAACACATGAGCAACGACGAAGTTTTAGAGAAAGCGGAAACAAAAAGTTAACTTTTATTTAACTATCTATTCCTGATGAAGACAGTTGAAATTTGTAGGGCATATAATGAGGAAGAAGGGCTTCAAAAATCTGATACTCTCAGGACAAATTGATGGCAAGAGGGACAGAGGAAAACAATGCATAGCATATTTAGTGAGCTTGAGTGAGTGCATGGCCAACACAAATTTAAGGAGAAACAGCAGAAAGACAAAATTTATTAAGAGTTACAAAGGACAGGAAGTTGTGGAGGGTCATGATCATCCAGAATAGACACGGCACATAAAGAAGATAGTTTGATTTTCACTTGGTGATTGGTACTTATGTCACATTTAATTTACGTTTAGTAAATCACAATAGACTGAAATGTTTCATTGAATTCCACATCCAAGTCCTAATATCAGCACACAATAGATTTCAATAGACTTCATAGATTTGCCTTCTATGGACGTCGCCATTTTTTCACTCCTCCTTCCCTTGACTTTAACCATTTTAGGCATTGACAGCCTAAATATTTTTCTGGCAGATTTCTTTAAAAAATTAAACTAACATTCTTTTTAATTTTTTAAAGAATCTTTTTCATTTTTTTAAGGTACTTTTTAATTTTTTTTAAAGATTCTTTTCAATTGTTTTTAGATTCTTTTTAATTTTTAGATTCTTTTTAATCTTTTACTTTTAAAATTTTTAATTCAATTTAAAATTTTTTAGTTTTTCTTTTAATTTTTTCAAGATTCTTTTAAATTTTTTCCAGCTGAGATTCTTTTTAATTTTTTGAGATTCTTTTTAATTTTTTAAAAATTCTTTTTAATTTTTTAAAAATTCTTTTTAATTTTTAAAAAATTCTTTTTAATTTTTTAAAAATTCTTTTTAATTTTAAGATTTAAAATTTTTTTTAAGATTCTTTCCAATTTCAAGTTTCTTTTTAATTTTTAAAAAATAAGATTACTTAAATTTTTCTTTAACAGGTATCAAGACTTCATTTTTAATCCTACATTTTTATTAGAATGCCCAATAGAGGTATTACACACTGTTTAAAATAATAATAATAAAATTGAACGTCTATTTCAAATACGCTAATACTAACGTTTGAAGTAAGAATTAATCATTGTATGCGCTTTACTCCGCACTAATTTCTTCATTTTAAAGAGTTTCTGCCATGTACCATATGTTAGCTAAAATGGCATCGAATTCTATTTTGGAGGTGCACGCTCATCTCCTCGCAGACACGTCATACCCGGTTTTGAGTTCCGTGGCCTGTAGCCAGTCACACTCGCTCTCGTGACTGCTACTTACGCTTCGTACCTGCAACCAAATGAATTCTATGGTTCAATCTCCAGACTGGGTAGTACATATATTGACTCAGTGGAAACAGGTATAGCAATAATTGATGATACGAATTCCATATTTTTAATCTCTAAACAGTATAAAGCATTATTCTCGTAAATTCTCCTCGTATTGCATCTTAGTTTTTTTGGAAAATATTAGAATAACCCAGAAGTTATACTGGGAGCACACTTTTCACATAAAGATAGGAATTGAATAAGTACAGAAAGGAGCGTAAAACAAGGATGTATCTTATCGCCGGCCCTGAAGAGAACGAGAAGTGCTACCAGGATTTATAATTGTTGGTCACAATATACTCGGGTGTCACTGTGTTGATGACACACAGAGAAAGAAAACGACAAGAACTCTTATAAAAGGTAATGAAGGAAAGCGAGAAAGATAGACTAACCATCAATTGCAAACAGACAGAATGTATGGTTTTAAGCAAGAGGAACAATCAAGAACCGATTTTGTAATTGGAGATGTCAAAATCAAGCAAGTACGAAGATTTAAAATATCTTGGAAATGTCTTTAACAGGCGACTGAAAATATGACCGAAATCCGAAGGCACAAAAATAGCAGAAATTCCTTCCAAAATCTATGCGGAGTGTTAAGAAATAGGAAGATTTCTTTAGAAACAAACAAAACAAAACAAAAAGTACTGAACTGTTATGTAATCTCAGCGTCTCTATATCGCAGTGAATGAAGAAATAGAAAGCTGAGAATGCCATGAACTGAACATTTGAGTAACGAGGAAGTTTTAAGAAAAATGAAAACAAAATGACGCTTAAAATGAGAACCAGAAACGGTCATTTGAAATTTTTAGGAGATATGAAGAAAGAATTCTAGGAAAATTTGAGTCTCGCAGGTCATATTGAAGGCAAGAGGGACAGATAGAAACCGTGTGTAACCTGCCTAACGACATAGTACAAATGGTTGGCATAACTAGGACTTGAAGAGATAGTAAGGTGATTGATTGACTGATTTGTTTAACAGTACATCAACATCCTTATGGGTCATTTAATGCCGAAATTTAATTTTCTTGAGACCTTTGAAGTAATAAAAATATGATATAGGTTATTCTGCTTTCACAATTGAGTATATGTTAGATGATACTCCGCTTTTGTGCATATATATGTTTGTGTGTATATAATTAATAGAGGTGGTGATATGCGTGTGATTTATGTTGTAGTTTTGTTGAAGTTATATTTTGGAATACAGTTTGATTTCTTAAGAAATTGTAGAATATTATATGGATTAATGTCATGAAAGTTCTTAAGTTGGTTGGCTGGTTGATTTTGTTTAGTGGCATATCAGTCTCTACGGGTTGTTCGACGAAACCTAAATAATTTGAACGAAATTATATGCTTTCAAAGACAGATAAAATGTATTGCTGGTCATTTTACTTTAAAAATGTCTTGATCATGTTTTATATAAAAATGTATTGCTGGTAATTTTACTATAAAAATGTATTTTTATATTTTCAGTGTCTTGTTTGGGGGGTTCACTATTTACCCATAGCTAGGACCCTAACACGTGCTACCACCCTGGCCAGGGTAGACCTGGGAACAACAGAAATGAAGAGGTGGTTCAACGCACCTTAAAACCTCCAATTTCACAATCGGAGACGTTGCTGTCGAATGTAGTTTATCGTCATACCCAGGAATGGATAGTAAGATGTTAAACATTATTTATACCTATAAAGGATAGGAAGTTATGGAGAGCTTACGTAGGGATATGGCACATAAAAGAAAAAACTCATATATTTATTCTGTTATTACTTAATACTGCTAATTTTTCATTTTGTCGTTTTTTTTCTGGAGTTATCGTTCTTTTACTTAATCATTTCTCTACTTGTTTTTAGCAATTATAGCCTCTTTTTTACGCCATTTTGAAAGCCGATTGTGTCATCTGCTTACAAGGTGGACGCATTGGAAAAGAAAATTACTGGAAATGTCGCAAAACAAAAGATATGGGGAAAATATGTAGGAAAAAACTGAAGTAACAAAAATTTCTTTAAAATGCAGATGCAAAAGGAACAGAAAACGTTCAGAAACACATCATTTTCAGAGAACAAGGTGATGAAAAAGCTTAATTGGTATACAGACTCTCTCTCTCTCTCGAAATATATATATATATATATATATATATATATATATATATATATATAATCTTTTCTAACATCTTCACACACTCCAATCTTATCAATAGTGATAACCCTCTCCCAGCATTCTGCTCTGCTACAATCGCGACCTTCCTCTTCCATGACTACACCCGACCCATTCTCATCACTTCAAATCATTGTGTGTAAATGCACCTCTTCACTATTGTGACATCACCGGATGTGGAGACAGGCTACATCGAAAACGAGGTTGGGAAATTGGATGAGAGAAAAGACGATGAAGATAAGCAGTACATTGGACTGGCTCTGAGGGAGGGTTGGGGATGCTCGGTTTGATGGACGAGAATGGGGAGAGGAAAGACAGAAACTAGGTGCGGTGATCATGAAATGAAAATGATTTGCTGATTGTAGCGTGTATTTTAGTTTTTTGCCATTTTGTTTTTGCTTCTTACCGACCAAGCATCGCAAGTCTCTTCTTCCTCATCCCATCTTGAAAATTCCTTTGTGCAAGTGCCTATTGTTTTCTTTATGTCCAATTCACTTTTTACAGACCTATATCTTTATATTAACTTCGCCCGACAGGCAACCATTTTCCAAATACCTTTTTTTCCCGCCTTTTTTTATTCTTAAATTATTTACCATGTTCCTGTATTTTTCTTATAGGTAGACCTTTGTCTATCTGACTTGTCAGCTTCTTATTCATTCAGTTTTCTAACATCTACAAATTCTTATATATATATATATATATATATATATATATATATATATATATATATATATATATATATATAATGATAAAACTAGTTTTAAGGTATGCTATATTTATGGCTGAGAGATAGAGCGTATGTAAATATAAAAGAGCAAAAATGTTCATGAATATTCATCAGGTTAGCGGAAAAGTCAGGCAAGTTAATGGACGTGATGTGATCGTTTAATGCTTAATAAACATTTTTTCTCTTTTATATAAATACTTGTCACAGAGTAAAATCTTTACATTTTCCTTGATAAAGTCCCTCAGTGGAGGAAACGCGTTGGCTAAGATAAGTTTTCCTTTTGTCTTTTTTTCACATGGTCCTTTTAGAGATATACTTTATCTGAAATTTTACACACATATAAGAATCAATAGATTTCTTATGCGACATTTATTTCCTACTACTCCAAACATTTTCTATGGATGCCTATGTTTGAGTAGATGTTCTCTTATCTTAAACAGAATTACGTCTAGCGACCCGCGCACACGACAGACGTAATGAAAATGTTCGAAACTGCGATGTCCTTTATGGGAGAAACTAACGCCCTGATGCCGTTATGTTTTAAACCATTCCACAAAAAGCAACGTTACAGTCCAAGGTTCAGTTATCTTTTGAAGAATGATGGGCTGCGACGCTCTCTTTGGCCAAGCGGTTTAAAGCATGTCGGATCAAGAAAAACAGAGCATAAACTTGACATCTTTCATAGATATGGATGTATTTCTCTTTTAGGCAGCATTCAAACAGTTTTGCCAAAATCGGAGATAACTCTGATATAATGTTCTTAGGAATAACCATCAGGATTTTATCTGGACCGGTAGACTTCTTAGTGTCAAGGCGTTTGGTAAGACTGGAGATTTCTCGGGCTGTGATAGAGGTATTATAGAGTTTGTGTTCCATGAGAGGGGATCCGTCGGGCAGGGAATGACTCTTGTCATCTAGCGTGGAATTAGAGGCAAAGTTCAATGCGAGAGTTTTACCTTATCTGACGAAGATGCCATTTATGATAAAAGACACTGCTTCTGTTAATATTTTTCAGAGTTCATGGGAGTTTTTTTTTTTAGCTTTTCTTTTCTTGCCTTGGACAGTTTGCATATAGAACTGCATTTTGCACTTTCTAAAATGCTTTTGTAATGTGATCTTCAGACCAAGCGCGTGAAGCTAGCATTGTTTCACATGTGCATATATATATATATATATATATATATATATATATATATATATATATATATATATATATATATATATATATATATATATATATACACGCAATTAATACATATGCTATTGAGCATTACTCTTCAAGTATTTCGTATAGAGAAAAACATTAAAATTCCCTTCCTTTCTGCCGTGTGACGATGGCCTAGGGGTAAGATATCTGACAACAGTCGGGTTTCGATCCCGGCTTGAAGTGATCGGACGTCTAGCCACAATGAGGAGCTGTGATACAGCGAAACAGCCTATCTGTGGATGAATATATATATATATATATATATATATATATATAATTTTCTATATGAACAAACAGTATTTAGAAAAATATGGCAAACACATGCGCACGAAACGAGAGGCGCAGGTAGTTTCAAAATTCATAGGGAATGTAGCATTCCCTATTAATTAAAATAGAAAATTATCTCGTGAGACGAAAATATTTGGAAAGTGCCTTGATCGCTAGTTCAGCAACGGTTAATATATGACCATTCTTGGTAGATTTTATATTGTCACAGTGTGGGATGGTCAGGGAAAAAGGTGATGGAGAGAAAAAGAATACAAATGATCAAACGCGTCCTAAGAAATTTTCCAGTTTGTCATATTTTTCTAAATATATATATATATATATATATATATATATATATATATATATATATATATACAGACAAAAAAACCAAAGTAATGGTAAAACCAACACAAAGCCTGTCATGTGGCCAACGAAAAAACAAATAAAAAGAAAAGCAAAGAGAAAAGTCGATAGAGGGAAGAGGAAACATAAACTAAGGAGAAAAACTTAAGACTTAAAACTAATCTAGTGCTCTATATCTAAATTACGAAGACAGACCAAATACGCTTCCCAGCGTCACGACTCAGCAGAAGACAAAATTCAGGCCGCTACTTGAGTTTCATGCTACCGCAATCGTCAGGCGACCATTATATATATATATATATATATATATATATATATATATATATATATATATATATATACAACAATTGGTTGCTTGTTTATGTCTATTATTGCTTGTCGTACGGTTGGGCACTGGATGTTGAAATTTAGCCTTGACTTTAACGTAAACATCATCGATGTCATTAGTGGTCGTCAAAAGTTAGTTTTTCTTCAAAACTCCAATTTATGGCTAAAAGGAAAGAGAAAATGAGTTTATTATGGAATATAAAAACATTTCTCGATCCCACAAATGGTGTTCGGGCGATATTCGTTTTTGCCTTTGAACTTACTTATCTTACGTAATTATAATGGAGGTTTTGAACTAGTTGAACCTTCTAGAATTGGGAACCGAATTTTATAACAGAAATCTTCTCTGCCATATTATATAAGAAAGATAATGGACATTTATTGGGTGCAGAAGCTTTTGGAAATTTATCTAACCAGCCATATTACATTAAAAATGTCATGGAATTTTCTAGGTGTGCAGAAATTTTCGGAAATGTCTGCAGGTGAACCGAAATAAAGACTGCCGAGTTATTTAATTCTTTTCTAAGTGGCCACCTGCAAAAATATTCATAGAAAAGGGGTAGCGTGATGGACTAGTAATAAAATCTGCAGCCAGGGATAAAATAAACAATGCAAAAAATAAAAACATAAACACTTTGTTTCTAGTTCAAATTCTATAGACATAATATACAAGCGAACGTTTTAAGTCCAGCTTTGTGGATGAATATTTTTACCAACAAGTGTTCGAACTGAAAACATTTCAAACGTTGTTGAAGTGGATGCTGTCGTTTAATGAAACTTACTGTCACTTAGTCCCAGGATGTTAAGTATATAGGGCGCGTAGGATATTTTATGGCATATTGTTTTCGGGTTCTTACTTTCAAACTAATTTTAATCCATTTTGTTTTTAGATAAATAAAATAAAAGAATAGCCATGCGAGAATCGTTGCCAATAAAAGCAGAAAACAGCGACTTAGAGATCGTAGAGTTCTTAAGCGTCACCAGACTTTTTGTTCACAAATTTTGGAAAAGAGCTGGGAGCCCTCGACAGGAAGGTTTCACCGGTAGACCGAGAAAAAAAAGAAGCGTTCTAAGCGTTCTAACAAAATTATATCTCAATTCACACGCCAGATTCAGGACATCATCGATGAGAACCACAGAAAATAAATGAAGGTGCTTGCAAAAGATATCCACGATTTTGGGTATAACTGTCAGAACTGGTTCACGAAAGCATCCGATACAAGTATTTAATTTGGAAAGGGCAAATCATTTTTGAAAGAACGCAGGGGAATCGTCTGATCCACGTAAAGTGGTGCCTTAACAAAGTTAAAAACCAGGAAGAACATTGAATGTTTTTGTTTTTCTCGAATGAAAACAATTTTGGTCGAGACCAGTAGGTGGACAGGAGAAATGACAGACCGTTTCGATGAGACAGAATGTGGCGAGACTCTAACTGCTCTAACGCTACTTTCATAGAAATTGTTTGGACAAACTGCATTGCTTGATTCCGACAGTTCTAACCTTCACGACTATGATCCGCCATGCCACTCACATGGAATCAAGCATCATCGTTCCCTCCGTGTTCCATTTGAACAACTTCTTCGCGCGAACCAATGCTCTATGGAACCGACTCCCAACAGTATCTTTCCCCAATCACTACAGTTTTAACCTGTTAAAGTCTAGGGTTAGCCGTTATTTTCCCGCCTATCCGAATAAACTTCTTCTTACTCTGTAACCCTCTCCCTCGAGTGGCCCGCAGGCCTTGTACAGGGTGAACCTCATTGTAAAAAAAAAAAATGTCTCAACGGTTAGGCACACCAAATTTTCAGCAACTGTGATGGTGTTTGAGTAGCGAGGGATATATTTTCATTCCCACTTTTTGTACTGTGCATACAGACCAAGAACAAAAATTTCCAAAGCCTCGCGACCCCTGCCCCACTGGCATCGGTAACCATCAACCATCCCATTTTAATGTAATGAGGGAGGTGCTGTTTTCTATTCTATTTTCTTTCTTTGATGGAAACAGTCAGTGAATGACGGCCCGGTCACTCTTGTCTTTTCTTACCGACTGATGGATCAACCACAACGCGTCTGACCCACTTCACACCGTTATTCTTTATATTAATTTTGTTAACAGTAGCTGAATAACGGCCAGATGATACCAGCTACACGTGTTCCCCCTTATCTGGCGAGGAGTTAATCCCGTTCATGCTGTTATATCTGATAATAACATTGCCAGTAGACGTGAACGATCTTGGAATTTATAGTGATGGGGTTTCTAGCTGCTTTCTCCACAGTGATGTTATTGAGACACCATCTCTAGTTAGCTAACTGCTAGAGCCAAAACTTCTTCCGCTCTTTGATAGACCTTATATTTCATCCTACAGGGTGACTAACCTTCCGTCTCAATCACAATAAATTGGAGCGGGGGAACCAGTTCAGTTGTTTTTTTTTTGTTTGTTTGATTTTGTTTAGCGGTATATCAACCTCTATGAGTTATTTAATACCGAAATCTAAATATTTTGAACACAATTTTATGCATTCAACTAAATATATTTCGAATGAATTGTATGCCTTCGACTACAGATAAAATGTATTGTTGGTTATTTTGCTATAAAATGTATTGTTGGTAATTATAATATAAAAGGTATTGTTGGTTATTTTACTATATATATGTATTGTTGGTAATTATATATATATATATATATATATATATATATATATATATATATATATATATATATATATATGTATGTATAGTGTTTTCATAGTGTTTTATTTGAGGGCTCACTATTTGCCCATAGCTGGAACTCTAACAGGTGCTACCATCCCAGGTCACGGTGGACCTGGGAACAACAGCAATTAAGAGGTGGTCCCACACTCCACAAAACCTCCAATCTCCCGATCAAAAGCCTTGCTGCCGGATGTTGTTTATCGTCATACCCAGGGCTGGTTTAGTTGTCGACCATATGATAAAAGATTTCATGTACATATAACTTTCAACTTACATAACGTTCTAGACAGTTTATTTTTAGCCGCCCCAGAAGTAAAATATTCATCTGCCGTCCGCAAAAGAAAGTCACTCTCACTCTCAATACCGCTCTTGGCATTTAGGTGCTGCTTGAAGAACGGAACCAGATGATGGAAAAAAAGAGGTTATTCTTCGTGAAATTCTTTCATCCGCGTTGTTGATACCACTATGCGTATCGCAGCTAGGAGACACATCATGTTTCTTCTTGACTAGCGACGGGTTCCCGTTGCTACAAACGGAACTAGCGTCCATGACAAAGAATTTCCCGCGCAGCATGCGAACCTTGTGGCGTTCAATAAGTTCATACAATGGCGTAAGAAGGCGCATTAAAAGAAGGCGTGCTTAATGGGTTCCTCCATTTCACCGCAACGGTGGCATTCTGGCGAAATAGCCAGTTCCGCTGCAAAAGTTTCTAGAGTAAAATTAGCACCAGCCAGAGGTGGGATACCATATCATTCGTGAGACATATTAACAAGAACACCTCGATCAGATCATCTTGAACGGTCCGTCCCACTAATACACGATATTCTAGACAACAGCCGGGTGTCAGAGAGGCCAGCCTGCACCCGTGAAAAAATCTCACGGCGTGACTGCATTCTCGGTAGAAGGAGTCCTCCGTTCGAGGTAAATAGCGGGTCTTACCTTAATCCGAATGCACGCTCCTCAAAGCTGTAAAGGCTTTCTTGGCTTCTTCTCTCCAGAAAGTAATGTTATTGTGATCTTTTGCGCACATCCAATCAAGTAATTGCAAATGTAATATATGCCTACGTGTCTCGACGTTCGGCATCCCAAAGCCGATATCGGAAGGATGGAGATAACAGACCTGGCGACATTGGAGCTCTGCGAAGCAATAAAAGTCATAATGCTTTGGGACCTCACGACTGCGTTTAAGGTGTCACCATTTAGTGTTGGCACCTATGTTCATATTACTTATATGCTTTGTCCCTGATATTTTCATACATAAACAAACTACACTTCACAATCTTTATATATATATATATATATATATATATATATATATATATATATATATATATATATATAATGTGTGTGTATATGCATGTATATGTATCGCAGATAGGAATAGAGGAACGCATGGTGCTTCTTCTTATATACGCATACATATATATATATTGTGTATTTGGACAGGCGTCTTTGATACATTCTACATATTCAGACAAACAAAAATCACAGATTAGCCAAAAACGCCCTGATCATTTGGCCAGTTCTTACACACTCTGCCCACCCCCCAACAAATCACTTGTACGAATACCTGAAAAATATAATACGCATGCTTAATTGCAGTGACTTGTCGGTCGTCTTCAATGAAACCAGTATGCATATATATATATATATATATATATATATATATATATATATATATATATATATATATATATATATGTATGTATTATAAATTAATAGATTTAAAATATGGTTTTACCGCTACACAGTGATGACCATGTTTCAGAAATGGAAGCTAAAGCCCCTGAATTTAATTTTGTTATTAAACCAAAGACATTAGTTCCATTTCCTCATCAAGCGAATTTTGGAGTAACTTACTTTTTAAAATTTACGGTTGTTAATGTATGTATGTATATGCACGGATGAGCCAAAAGCAAGAGATCTCTGTATTTTCTGATTAAGTACTGTTACGTCTGCATTTTCCATGTCGAGAGGATATGTATTCGTAGGATATGTAGTAGTATCCGAAACAAAAGTGAAGAAACAAATTGGAAATGTTTATATGAAAGACGCGTTTCGCCGGAGAAAGCTTATGTTCTCTTTGGCATGATCAGTTTGACTAAAAGAAAGTTCCTATGTGTTAGGAAAATGTCTTAGGATCACTGAGGATAAGTGGGTATCGTAAATCAAAGTAATTACCCTAGCTGATCACTTCCACACGAGAGACTTGAGAGGGCCTGTCTACCTCTGTGCTTGTTTGTTTTGTCAGTATCAGTATCAGAGCCGTTTAGTATTGTAGGATTTGAAATTAGGGACTTTTTATTGTTATTTTATTATTTATATATATATATATATATATATATATATATATATATATATATATATATATATACACTCACGCACAGAAATATATATTACACAGAAGAAAAAAAAATCCAAAATTACCTCATATGGGTATAGCCTATTTCAGCCAGCGCAACCCTGCGACAGTTTTCTTCAGCCCTAGACTGAATTTGTCTCGGAATCAGGGGTTTAGAATTTAATTTAGATAGCAGCCGATGAAAAAATACCGAACCTATCCAAAATGACGTTTCCGCGAGATAAAAAGCCTGCGTTGATGGTAAGGGAATGTCGGGAGGTATCTCTCTAAAAGAGGAAGATGTCCGCTGGAATCAACCCCGATATTAACATTATGATCCTAAGTTAGGGTTATATGAAGAGTGAGGTGCTGAATTGAAACTAAAAGAAGGGCCGAAAGAGGAGTTTATTTATGCCCCAAACCTTTAATTATATATAAAGGAATGTAGGTTCCCGCTAGGGAATATCAAATTATACTAACAACAAATATGTATTGATAATATTAACAATAAGTCGTATTTAGACAATTAATATAAAGAAAGAATAGATTTAAGGGTTTCGTATTATTAAGGTTTGTTTTTTTTAAAAGATAAAACAATTTAAAGTTAGACTAAATTATCTATTTATAACTTTAAGGGTAGGTTAAATTATTAGGAAAACCAAGCCATACCCGAAATTCTTAAAAAAATAAATCAAAGAGGGTTGCATAAATTAGCGGACTGTTATAAGACAGGATTAATATGGAGAATAGAGGGAAATTGTAGAAGTTAATTATCGTTATATATTCAACATTAGTGGGGTTTGGGGAGTTAACTAGTAATAAGGTAAGATCTATGTTCTTATATAAGTTTAAACTTGCTTCTATGTCTACATTTTGACAATAGTTCGTTCCTTTGATTTAATAGTTTGCATTGATTTTATTATTCTGATTTTTCCCTCTTATAATTTCGGATAAATGGAACGTTTTCATCAACGATTCTTTCGGTTTTTACTTGAAATCCACTGGATGTCACACTCCTGATACTGTTGTTCTACAAAGGGTCAATTCACTCTCTCTGGAAGCAATTATACACAAATACAGATTGTGATGTACAGGCCATCTTGTCTGTATGGCAGATGACAGAATGCCAAAACAATGTAGGAGAATTGGAAATGGGGAAAAAAAAAAAAACCGCAGCACAAGCCAAAACTTCGTTACTAAGATTGCCTTAAAGAGTCACCATGCAAGTGCAATATTGGTCTGGATAACTGGGAGACTCTAGTTGAAGACCGGAGTTCTTGGAGAGCTGTTATTGCTGATGGCGTCAATATCTTCCATGAGGCATCACAATAATATGCAGAACTGAAGAGAGGGGTTCAAAAGAAGGGATCTCTGAATTGCCATGAGGTGACAACCTGGCCATGTGTTCAATGCAGACGGATATGTCTATCCAGGGCAGTTCTGCTCAGTCACCAGAAATCACACCAACACCAGCAGTCTATTGCATATGACGATTTCGTAATGACATGCTTTGAATGCGCGACCTGCATTAGGGTGTCCAAGTCCATGTCGGGCTTTATAAGGCATATAAAAACGCACATTGGAAGTGATGATGATCAAAGTCATCTTCCACCACCAGGAGATGATTTGATATGTCAAATGTGTGACAAGAAAGGCAGGTCAATGGCTGGCTTTATGAGCCACTGTCGTTCACACAACCAATGAATGCAGTGTGATAGCGGTGGGGTTTAACTGATGGTCTGGAAATGTCAGTGATGGTCATACTCGCTATGAGTCAACAGCTACTATATATATATATATATATATATATATATATATATATATATATATATACATACATACACACATACATGTATGCATACACGCACATGTATACGTACATACACGCACACATGCACATATACATACATATATACACGCTTACATACATGTGCCTACATCCACATCCACCCAGACATATATATGTATTAGCGCCCTTTTTATTTCATATACTTGTACATACATGTATACATATACATGTCCATCGATATATACTCGTGCACACGCACACAAATATAGTACAGGCTTATATATTTATATGTGTGTGTGTGTGTGTCTATACCTGTGTACACTTGTATATGTATATGTGCATCCTCATATACATCGTGCGCACACACACACACACGCGCGCACGCACACACACACACACACTCATACAACTATATAATATACAGATGCTGATACAGGGTGATTTAAAGATAACTCCCTGCTTTATGTATGATGGACTCTCCCGTCTTGTAAAAAATATAGTTAAACGGGAGAGTCCATCATAGATAAAATAAGTAGTTACTTTTCAATATAATAGCACATAGGCAGGCACTCTCATCACACACACACACACACACACACACACATATATATATATATATATATATATATGAATTATAATTAATGAGATCCAAACAATTTACCTCATACAGATGATCATTTCGTCCATGAGAAAGTAGTTTTTCCCCAGACCCATGCAAATACATTTACTAAAAAAAGTCATGGACGAAATGGCCATATGTATTGGGTAATTTGTTTTGGTTTCATTGATTGTAATTCACTTATATGCTCTATAATCAAAATTATATTGAGCTCTCTTTTGTAATAATTGTTTTAATATTTTATATTAACAGGATCTAATTGAATGACTTACCCACGGATTTTTTTGCACACACACACACACACACACACACACACACACACACACACACACACACACACACACACACACATATATATATATATATATATATATATGGTGGCAATAAAGTCACTATACAGTTACTTATAATAAAAAAGCAAAGCAATGAAGCAGGTGGCTTGCAGTTCGAACAGTATCGGCAATTTATTTATTATTGTTTACCATACCATTTTATTGTTATTAAGCAGAACCATTTTAATAATAAATTTTTGGATTGTTGACTAATTTCTTTGTCTTAATTGTTATTGTAAGTAACTATATATTAACTTTATTGCCACCCTGTGTGTCTGTATGCATATATATATATATGACCAGTGACTGGTATAAATTGTTGATTTAGGGTGATTTTTTTAATTCGCTTTCTAAGGTGGCCATGTAGAATTCCGATAGTGTTGACACGAAATCATAGATTTTTGTGTAAGCTGAAAAGGTGTTATGTGTGTTGCACACGTTGATTTTGAGAATTGCTGGTTTTACTTTTTGTGGTTGGAGTGTATATCTTGTCCATGTTATATTTTACATAAAAAATCCGAACGTCCGAATTCCAATAAAATAATAAAATAAATATAAAGACATGATTGATATGCCTGTTAAATAAATCATTTTTATTTACAAATCTATGTATAGTTGCGGCCAAAATGTTCAGAACGGCATTGTTTTCGTCAGAAAACTAGGTATGAGTTTTTATCAAAGTTGTTTTATATTCTATAATTTTCACAGTTACAAAAGTTATGGATAATTTAGTGATTTACTGTAAAACCCATGGTTGCCAAAATTATCAGAACGGTTGAAAAAATAACAAAATAATCAAAAATGACAGAGAATACTGGAATTATTTAATATTTAGTATGAAGCCCTTTAGCTTCAATCACACTTTGACATTTTCGACTGCATGAGGAAATTAAATTTTCAATTTCTTGCTGGGTGATCTTATTCCAATATTCCTGAAGGGCATTCTATAATTGCTCGGTTGATTTAGGATTTCTGACTTTCGAACGTTCTCCTAGAATATTCCACACATTTTCAATAGGATTGAGATCTGGGCTTTGAGCAGGCCAATCCATAACAATAAGCTTTTTAGCCTTGAGGAAGTTCATGACCACCTTAGCCTTGTGACATGGGGCATTGTCCTGCATGAATATGGGTGGTCGCTTAGTTGAATTTCTCAGCACAGGCAAGACTTGATTTTTTACAAGTTGTTTATAAACTCTTGCATTTACCTTTCCATGTAATCGCACCAAAGGGCCCACACTATCTCCAGATATCATCCCCCAAACCATGACACTTCCTCCACCGAATTTAACACTAGTCTTAAGGCATTTAGGCGACAATTTTTCACCTACTTTTCGACGAACGTACCTTTTCCCATCTGAGGCAAATAACATAAACTTAGATTAATCACTGAAATGCACCGTTTGCCATTTTTCTTGAGACCACAACACATGTTCGGTTGAAAAGGTAAGACGACACTTTTTATTCTTGGAGCTGATCAGTGGCTTCACTGCAGGTGCTCTTGCTTGTAGGTCATGTTCAACTAAACGACGAGACACAGTTTTTCGAGATACAGTTTTCTTCAGTACAATGCTCATTTCCCGAGAAACAGCAGCAGCAGTTTTAAATCTGTCCTTTTTAACCAACTTTACCATAGCACAATCTTCTCTCTTGGTCGTTTTTCTTGGCCTACCTGTAGACTTTCTTGCTTCACACGAACCACAATCATCGTAGACCTTAAGAATACCGTGAACAACACTTTTTGACTTGTTAACAATCTTTGCAATAAACCCAATACTTAAATTATCCTTCTTTCGAAGCTTAATAATCTGCTGACGAATTGGTAACGGAGTAAGTGGCAATATATTAACAAAGCATACTTCAGATATTCTTACTAATGTTTAGTAAACGAACCGTCACGTAAAAAAATTTAGAGTTCGCTGGTTAAATATACTAAAACACGGAGTAAAAGCAACCGTTCTAATCATTTTGGCCGCCATGGGTTTTGCAGTAAATCACTAAATCATCCATAACTTTTGTGTTATCCTCTCAAATTACACCAAAATCTCAGACAACAACAAATAATATCGTATTTATTGTCGGTGAAAATTATAGAATATCAAACAACTTTGATAAAAAATTATACCTACATTTCTGACGAAAACAATGCCATTCTGAACATTTTGGCCGCAACTGTACATGAATTCAAAAGAGTCAAAAAGAAGTAAAAAACAGTCTTTATTTGAGTCAAAATCTTTGGTTAGTTGGTCCACAAATGAACCTGTAGTTTAGAAAAGACTTTGATCGTCAGCGAAGATTCATTAAACGCCCGAGCTGTTGTAGATGATTCGTTTGAAGACGCCGGCACATGTTTCTTTAAGCCCGCACTTGAGGAAGGAAAAAGCTATGAAGCCACGTCTTCTTTTGTCTTTGAACGGCTCCCTGAAAGTCGAAATCCGTGGGGTTTTGTAAGATTTTTTTCCAGCAAGTAAGCTCGATAAAAATAGGGTTCCATTTTTCTCTGATTGGTCAAATATTTCACATGGCTATGTTAATTTGTAACCAATAGTCACTTTGATTTGAACGGTGTGTTGTGTTGTGGAATCTTTTTGGCAGGTTTGTAATATTGCCTTTTTATTGAGTAAAAAATAAAGTTTGTACATATGGTATGTATGTGGGTATGTAGCGTTTTTTTATTCATATAATCTAATTCTTATCTTGAATAAATATTTATCCGTAATAGCGCGGCTTATATAAACTTATTGTTTGAAACAATTTTTTATTTTTTATTCTTTGAAACAATTTCTCTTCTTGCTATCCATCCTGCTATTTTAAAGTTGAGCTTCTATCTTCTATATGCCATGTCTCTTCAGGATATGGGCGATCATGTCTCTCTACAATTTCCTGTCTTTTGCAGCTCTTAGTAAATGTTGTCTTTTTGCTATCTCTCCTAAACTCTCTTCTGCCATCAATTTACACAAGTTCGTTAGGTAGGTCATGCACTGATTTCCTCTTTGCTAATTACTTTCATTATGTCCGGTGAGTGTCAAATTCTCCAAGCCCTCTTTCTTCATTATGTGCCCTAGAAATTTCAACTGTCTCTTTCTGACGTTAAGTATAAGTGTTTTCATTTTCTCTAAAACTTCATGTTCAGCCCATGATGTTCTCAGCATTCTTGTGTAGAACCATATTTCTATTGCCCAAACTTCAGCAAGAAAACCAATGTTTTTACTTTTGAAGCCACAGGAAAGTAGCGTTCAACCTTAATCATAAAGCTTTCAATTGAGTTAAAAAAAAACAAAACAAACAAAACTCAACTTTTCTATTAAGACTATCACCAAGGCGGCAGATAAAAAAAAACAAAACAAAACAGAAAACTATCGTAACCAAAAGAGTAACGACACTCCGCATCAATTCCCGCTAGGGGTCGTATCATGAAGCAGCGGTTGAAGTGCGACATTGAAATGGAAAGAATTAATTCTGAACATTGCATGCGCAGATGAAATTTGTAGAATTTTTTTTTTTTATTAAATCCGAAAGAATGCTTGAGAATATTCGTGAAATTTGTTTCTTCTTAGCTTTATCAATTGAGTAATAGGAGTCAGATATGATTGGATATGTTGCTCGCATATTTGTCATTGTCCCGCCATATGTTTTTTGTCTCAGGTTATATCGATCTTTGTGAGGATGCTTTTCGATGAAGAAAGAATATCGTGGAATAGGTGAGAAAAGAATATCAGGAAAGAGAGGAACGAGAAAAGAGAGAAAGCGAGGACTTTTTTGTCTGATTTAAACAATTGATGAATAGCGTCAAACGGAGAGTTAAATAGAAGAGGGAAAAACAAGACTGAAGGGGTACAGAAAGGAGAGTGGGATATATATATATATATATATATATATATATATATATATATATATATATAGAGAGAGAGAGAGAGAGATAGAGAGAGAGAGAGAGAGAAGTGTGTAGAGGAAAGGAAATAGAGAAAAGAAAGATAGGAATGGAGAAAGAGAGGAGAAAGAAAAGTTTAGAGAGAGAAAAAGTAAGGAGAAAGAAGACCGATGTGGATAACAGTAGAGAGGGACAGAGTATTTAGAAGTGGGGAGACTGATGTATAGAGAGAAGAATACAGTGATAGCAGATACTGACAGAGATGAAGTGGAATGGAGAAGAGGAGAAGAGAATAAAAAGAAGGACGGAGAAGGTGGGAAAGAGAGAGAATGGAGAAAGAGAAAAAAAATAAAAGCGGACAGAAAAGAAATACAGAAATAGCCAAAAGAAGGGAATTAGTAATTACAAGGGGCGCTGAAAAGTTCTCATTTTTTCACACTTTGTAAAATGTGAGTCACTTTCCAAAGTGTGAAAAATAATCAAAAATCGAATTTTTTTTCGTATTTTGTCCGAGCCGGGAGCTTTTCAACACTCCTTGTGCTATTCAAACAAAATAAACAGATTAAACAAACGAAAGCAAAAGAAAAAAAAAAAGGAGAAGAAGTGAACCGAGGAAAGATAGCGAAAGAAAAGTTGGAAGTAAAAGCGAGAAGTCAAAATATTTTTTTACAATAATGTTCTTGTACAATACCCAAGAGCCACTCGAGGCAGAGGTTTAAAGAGTAAAAGGCAGGTGGCACAGTTTATGAGAGAATGTGAGGAATATAACGGTTGCCCCTAGATTGTAGTGATCGGGGAAGAATCATCTTGGTAGTCGGTTCAAGAAAGTAGCGGATTGTTGGAAGAAGCTCTCGAGTGGAACGTCTTTCTTGCTAATGGAATACGAAGGGAATGAGGATGGTTCGCTAAATTGTGCGTGGCTTGGAGGGTCTTAGCCGTGAAGGTTAAAACTGGAGGAAGTAAGGAATGTAGTTCGTCTGAACACTTTCCATGGAAATAGCGATGGAGTAGCGAGAGGCTTCCAATGTTTTGTTTGTGGGAAAGGAGTTGTAGAGTGGAAAATAATTAATCACCCACGAAAATGCGAAGACTCTTTGAAACTCCATCGAGACTAGAATGCGAAGACGGGACAGCTCCTGCTCAAATATGGCGAGCACTGATCCCTCTCTCTGGTGCAATGAGAGGGCGCGCACTCGAGCTGCTCTTCCCTAGAGCTGGGTACCTCTCAGTATTATTTTCCTCAGTTGCCCCTCTGTTTTTTGACAGAGTAGTCCCTGAGCGCATTCTACCCAAAGACAGAGACGCAACAGAGACGATAATTAATGCGTTAGAAACTCCTCCAAGGAGGAATTTACGCGCGGTATTTGCTCTGTCCCCACAATAGGACGAGATGTGACACAAGGTCTATTTTTAGGTGGGGACCCGAGCGCGTACACCAGGGACAGGAACAAAACTTCCCCTTAGCCCCCGAAATCGTCGGTTGCTGCACCGATCCCTTCCTCAAATACAATGGCCTCGAGCAGCTGTTCCCCAGGGCTGGGCACCTCTCGGTATTATTTTCCTCAGTTACCCCTCTGTACTTTGACAGAGAAGCCACTGAGCGTACTCTGCCCAAAGACAAAGACACAACCGAGAGATGATAAGTAATCTGTTAGAAACTCCTCCAAGGAAGAATTTACGTGCGGTGGGGCCCCGAGTGCGTGCACCCGGGTGGGGATAAAAATTGCCCACAGCCCCCGCAACCGTCGGTTGCACTGGCCTCGGTGCGAGCACCGATCCTTCACCGATCCAATGGGAGGGTGCGGCCTCGGGCAGCTGTTCCCCAGGGCTGGGCACCTCTCAGTATAATTTTCTCAGATGCTCCTCTGCCCTTTGACAGAGCGCACTCTGTCCAAGAACAGAGACGCAACTGAGAGATGATAAATAATGCGAAATCCCTCCAAGGATGAATTTACGCGCTAAACGCTCAATATATGTATTATATGTTATCTACTTCTAGGCAATATTACTCTTCAGGTTTAACTAATTTGCATATTGAATTTTAAAAGTTCATTCCATCAATTAACTGTCCTTTCATATAAAAATAGTTCTGTTTAGGAATATCGTCTTATATAGTGCAGAAAAGTGTTTGAAATTTGCATTTCACTTGGCCTTCAACAAGTTGGCATCTATTTGTAAAACTTTCCTTAACTATAACAAGCTAATTTATGAATGAAATGTTCATTAAAATTTTTTTTTTTCCAAGATTTCAAGTAGTGAATATATCTTGCTTTGCGAAGCGATAGCGAGCGGGCGAAGCCTGCTAGTATATATATATATATATATATATATATATATATATATATATATATATATATATATATATATATTCAAATATGTTTGGTTGAATAATACCAAGTTCTGTATAACCAATTTTTATTAAGTTTTTCAAATCCCCGAATTATTAGTTTTATATAAACGTTAATTTTTGTCTTTTGTTCTCCCTCGCCCCCGAGTACTTTCGGGTGTTGCTACATTCGTTTTTCAAGGATTTTTTTGTGTGTTTCTGTAATTGCTTTTGGTTAATTCCGACGTTTCCTTGATTGCTGGAATCAATTTCAAGTCACTCATGGTGACGCCAGTTGTAACGGTCAAACTGAATTTGTACGTGTATTCTAATTTATTTGTTTTTACTTCAATATACGATCGTCTATGGAGAACAATACCTTATTTAATGTTGTCTGCTTTCCTTGTATTACAACAGCTTCTAGAATTGCAAACAGATGCAACAATATCAAAGAAATATTGACGGAACAGGAAGGAAACAAGTATTCATAAAAAAATAAGCAAATTTGATGACAGAACAAATAGAAAACAAACGTGAGCAAGCATAGAAAAGTTTACATACATATATCCACACACACATACACACACACATACACACACACTACTCGCACGCACACACGCACGCACGCACGCACGCACACACACACACACACACACATATATATATTGTAAGAGAGACTGTATTATATTAACTATATTGACTTGACAGATGAATACATTTTCATTCTGTTTTATGGGATCCACGTTGGTATAGTAATTTCCTTTCGCCACAACCTCCTCTTATTACTTGATAAAAATAAAATATATATACTAATACTCTCAGTTATACATTACATATTAAACGTGTTTGTCGTAAGTATACCGGGTGTAACACCGAAATTGTCCAAATCATGTAACGGCAAAATTGTCCAATTTTTAGATTAAGATTTGAACCGTTGTACTTTAAAAACGATTAAAGATATCTCACTAATTCTCCAAGGATTTTTATAAAAACTATTAGACTCTACTTTGAACAATAAGAAAGTATTTAACTCTAAGTTGAACTGATGATCCCTACTGCCTTTGTGGCCTCCTGATCCAGTTTTCATTTTTACTGTTCTCTCTTTTTAAACTTATTGACTGTTCTCTCTTTTTAAACTTATTCACTGTTCTCTTGATGGTTCCTGAATGGACTTTGAAGTTGGAAGCCAGAGTATGGATGTTGGTACCATTACTGAAGGCCTAAATGATCTTTTCCTCTCACCATTGTTCAGTTAGGAAGACATAGTGAGGCTGACACAAAAAGATTTTAAACTGTTCTCTTTCTAGCTGAATAACTCAACGGTTTTCAGTGAACGACAAATGGTGTCAAGATGGCTAAAAACTGGAAAAAAGAAACTTGGTTAGTTTAGTGGTTTTTAGATATTAAACAGTTTGTGGGATGGACAATCACCCCATGCTGTTACACGATTTGGAGAATTTTGCAGTTACAGCCGGGATATATATATATATATATATATATATATATATATATATATATATATATATATATATATATATATATATAACGTGTACTTTCATCATTGTATGCTTTATGTATATGATAAAAAACATAGTTCTATGTGAAATACACACATACACACATACATATATATATGTGTGTATATAGAATGAGTGCTCAGTATCATGTGACATACGAATCGACACTGCATGATGCCTATCAGTTTCAATGTCGCTTTAATGTGATTTTCAGACCAGTCACCATCCAGCGTTGATCCCTATCCCTATCTCTATCTGTCTGTCTGTCTGTCTGTCTGTCTGTCTGTCTCTCTCTCTCTCTTTCCACTCAATAAAAAGTTGCACACTTCGGCAGGAATCGAACCTGCATCCATCAGGGCACAAGGTTCCACAATTTAGCCCAGTGCGCCTTACCGCTTGGTCACGAAGGAACACACGGCCAGGCGAAGCCTATTTCATGCTTTCAAGGGAAATTTCTTCCGTCATAGATCTCTCGAAGTTTTTTCATATCTGCACATAGTTTCGTATCCAAACTCAAGCAAAGAGTAGGTAAAAATAAATAAATATACTGTTCAATAAGTAAACGGAGCGTCTACTCAAATACGAGTATCCACTAAAAATAACGTTTAAATCTGTTGGATTAATAAAAATCCATTTTAAAATTTCTCTTGGTTTACGTTTGGATATTAAATTATGTGCAGATATGAAAAAACTTCGAAAGATGTTTGACGGGAGATTCGAACTTAGATTTTCTTGATCGGAACGTTCAAACCAATCTGCCAGTTTTGAGGAGAGAGAGCCCATTATCTAATGTGAGCAGTAATTGAACAAGGAAAGTCCGTTCAAAACCTCGGTCACAATATCTTCTAATTTCCTGTTGGCACAACCATCTACTGCTTCGGAACTCATTCGTTCCCCCAATTTCACTCACGAAGCTTAGGTAAACTCGTGGTTTGGTTTCAGGTACTTCCCAGCGGTGCCGCACGCTGGGATCATCTCCCCAGATCGATATCATTGGCAAATCGACTATAAAAAAAAAATAAAACAAATTATTTATCTGTTCCTCATTTCCGCCTGATGATTGTGGTGTTAGACTTGAAAATGTCAGTAGCGAGAAGAAATAATTTAGAAATTGCTTTGTTTACGTTTCGGTATAAACCGAGCATAATGTGTATTCGAGAAAAATAATCAGAGGTAAAAAGGAAAAATAAGTCTTACTGTGACGTTCTTCGGGGCCAAGCGGTAAAGCACGTCGGATCAAACGGTTGTTTCCGCTACAAAGGGAAACGTACGTTTGATCCCTGTCGGAGAACACATTTCTTTACTAAGATTTCTTGAATACACATACGTAAAACACACTAATAGATAATAATAAGACGTCAATTTCAAATACATAGCGTTTACTATAATAACGTTTGAAGTAATTTATATATCGGATTAAAATTAAATTTATATATATATATATATATATATATATATATATATATATATATATATTGTCATCCACAGACAGACTGTTTCGCTGTATCACAGCTCATCAGTGTGGCTAGACGTCCGGTTGCCTCTGGCTAGAATCGAAAACCGGCTGAATTCGCGTCAGTCGGAAATTTTACCCTGAAGCCGTTGGCTCACGGCAGAGAAGAAAGCCAGAGGCAACCGGATGTCTAGCCACACTGATGAGCTGTGATACTGGGAAACAGTCTGTCTGTGGATGACAATATATATGCCCCTGAAAAATTTATTTCGGTTGAGCTCACTGAGGAGGATGTGTGGGTTTGTAAACAGTGACTATTACGGCTAATAATGCAAGACTCTTCGGTAAATCGAATCGAGTTCTCTCAGTCACTGTGTGTTTATCTATAAATAAATACGCTTAAATTCACCTTCTTCTCTGCCGTGAGCCAACGGCTTCAGGGTAAAATTTCCGTCTGGCGCGAATTCAGCCGGTTTTCAATTCTAGTCAGAGGCAACCGAACGTCTAGCCACACTGATGAGCTGTGATACAGCGAAACAGTCTGTCTGTGGATGACAATATATATGCTCCTGAAAAATTTATTTCGGTTGAGCTCTCTGGGGAGGATGTGCGGGTTTTTAAACAGTGACTATTATGGCTAATAATATATATATATATATATATATATATATATATATATATATATATATATATATATTTTAGTGCATACTCATATTTGAGTAGACGCACCATTTATTTATCAAAAAGTATATTTATTTATTTTCGTCAACTGGCTTGAATATTTTTAAAATCTTATTAAAGAAAAATAAGTGCCCTGCGGTAGGATTCGAACCTACGTGTCCCCGTCCCAGGAATCTGTTATTGGATCCGACGTGCGTTAGATCATTCGGCCAAGTGCATCAACGTGCAAATGTTTGCTAGATTATCGAAATATACATATTTCCCTCGTTTTGTATCCTAACGTAAACTAACCACTTTGTGAAGTGATGCATTTTTATTTATTAACCCGATAGATTTTATTACATAGACGCTATTTGTAGTGGATACCTATATAGTCGTTCCATATATATATATATATATATATATATATATATATATATATATATATATATATATGAATAGTACGAGCGTACATAGAGTACAGATTACTTATTTGGTTCTTCCATCAACGAAAACACTTATAATTCTGTTCATAAATGTTTCTCATTTCTCTTTGTCGTTGCGCGCGTATATAATATATATATATATATATATATATATATATATATATATATATCATACTGCACATATTTTCTGTTCAGGATAGAAAATCTGTTTGTGATTTCTACACAATTTTCGATATTTTTTCTCGCTGTTTTTTGTTCTCCTTTCAGACAAACTACGAATTTCCGACCGCATAGCAGCTGCTTCGAGCTTTTTGAAGTCGGATTTCTCAATGCTTACCAAAAGAGAAAAAAACATGTAACATACAACTATTACTGTATTTCAAACCTACAGTGGATATCACTATGGCATTGCTTTCGTGTTTCTTCGTAGATAGATAGCAAAGTTCATTCTCAATCTAGTCTGCGTTTATATTAAGTGCCTTAAACAATATAGTAAAAGGAATAAAGAGGAAGGAACTATTAATTGTAAGAAGTCAGAATACATGGTTGCAAGTGAAAGTGATAGCTGAAGGTGTGAGCTAATGTATTAGAGAGATTAACATCAAGCAGGTGCAGAAATTTAACTAACTGGTTTGCGTAGTCACAGACAACGGAAAATATGATATAGGAATCTGAAGACGCATAGGAATAGATGTCTTTCAGAAAGAAAACAAAGTATTAAGAAATAGGAGAAAATGTCGTTAGAAAAAATACGAAAACAAAAGCATAACAAGATGTTATATAACACTGAATGCTGGACAATCTTCTCACGAATAAAGAAGAGATTTGAAGTGATAGGGAAGTGGTTCTACAGATGAATGCCGAAATAACATGGACAGAGCATGCAAGCGTCAAGAATGTTTTAAGGAAAATAGGAACTACAAGGACACTGCAATCTGAAAGTGACAGTTGAAGTTACTGGGAATGAGGAAGGCGGTCTTGGAGAATTAAAAAGTCACAAGACAGTTAAGTGCCATATGCGATACACATTTGAGCGATCATGTATCTTTCAATTCATGACTGACTAGACAAGGAGGACTTCGACGTGATCTAATAGTTAGCAAGCTTGTCTCGCTAAATCAGTTACGACTGAATAGTGAGTTCGATCCTCACTGGGTACTCCATAATTTCGGCCTTGTGTCACATCTAAGCTACGCTTAGAAAACCATAACGGTTAGTAAGTTTTTTTCGTTAGATCAATTACGACTGAATAGTAAGTTCAATCCTCACTGGGTGCCCCATAATTTCGAACTTGTGACACACATAAATCAAGCTTAGAAAATCACCATCACTGACTAGGTAAAAGATTTTTTCCCGCAGCAGGTAGCCGTTTCTTTCTGCGGTAGTCTGGTTGCTAACCAAGGTTCCAGGACTCAGTCTGTTCATCGGGGAGAAGAGATGGATTCATGTCTTTTCCGATGGTATTTACGCGTAAGTGAATGTAACGAACACGTCTGGAATTCGAACACGGCTGTCCGAATCCTCATTCCGAGCCGTTATGCAAAACGTAGTGACGGTAAAAGACGCAGGATGAAAAAACGAGCAACATAATGGGTTTGGGTGAATGGATGGCAAAACAACGGCAAAATGGTGAAGGGTTAAAATTTACTCAGAGCAACAAAAACATGAGACTAAAAAAATGCAATTTTATATTTTCTTCAATTTTTTTGTGTTTCTTGTAGTAATAGGAATTTCAATCCTTTACATTTCCTCATAGATGAAAAAATGACTTAAGCTGCGCTTTTACCGACGAACGCTGAGAAAAGCTTGGACAGAATATATGAGAATTTTTTTCCAAGGGATACTTGCGCTTAAGTGAATATAACGAACCCAACGGGAACTGGAACTCGACTCTCTGATTAACAATTCCGAGCCAGTATCCATTACACCACCCACACATCCAAGTTTACAACACCTGGTATTCCGAAGCAGTCACCCATCTAGGAGTTGATAAGGCTCGACGTTGCTTAACTTTGGTAATCGTACGGGAACCGGTGTTTCAATATGATATGGCCAGGAACAAGAAAAGGCAACTGAAATTGCTTGCACGCACAGTGAGGAAGGAGAGACCTGGGAAAACTTAACTTTCACGGGACACACTGAGGGCAAGAATAATAGGGGAAGGCAGCGAGCCACTTACCTGGGGAGCTTGTGTAAATGGATGACAGATGTGGGGGTTGGAGCCTTAGCAAAGGAGAAAAAACTGCTAAGAACCACCATGGGTAGGAAGTGGTGGAGAGTCATGATGCGCTATACTTGCAATTAATATATATGTATATTACTGCTTTATTCAGTGGTGCCAGTGGTCGGTGTTCAAGTGCAGTTAAAAGTCATGATTTCAAATTCCGATTTACAAAAAAAGATTTCCCTACTTTTTTAAATAATAAAATTCACTAATTACAAGGCTCGAGAGTCTCTCAAGGTAGAGTGTTACTGTTAAAATGGTGATGAAGTATGAGGCGTGTGATACGAATGAAATAGGAGGTGGTAGGAAACGAAGATGATGTGGATAAGGAGGGTAAAATATGATTCATGACTTGAGGAGTTAAAATCGTCGTATTGTGAAAAGCACCCACAAAAGAGTCTGTTCAACAATGTAGCAGTTATTGAGGAAAAGTCCACCTAAGTGAAACTTTCTTCTAGTACCCGGAGACACAACACAATCTTTCTATTCCTCATTTTCGCCATTTAACTATGTACACCCTACCGTTTATATAAGTAATAATTACGACTTTTACTTCCTGTTTTAAGCCTTGTTCGATCTTTCATATGACAGCAATACACATGTGGCGTGTCAAGTTTATATTTATATAGCGTGTTTTAGGGTCATCCGGCATTTTCTCTGGCCCGGCAATGGCCTGCTCCCAAGGGTGCCGGACTAAAGAGGTTGGAGGATATTATTATTATTATTATTATTATTATTATTATTATTATTATTTAAAAAGGAAAGACGTATATTCAATATCTTGTTAAAAAAACCCAGATCGCTGGTAACTTTGGCACACATAATGTTTTTCACATCACCTTCAAAGAATCTGTTCCTTCAGATTCCTACTTTTTCAGGATTTCTCTGGAGAAATTTTAGAACTGGACGCCATGAATCAAAGATCAGCACTTTGGTCAAGTATAGATCCCAATTCTTAACCTGCCCCCGGTGATTTCCTTGTATTTTCTTTTTTTTATTACTTTTTCTTTTTGACAGACTTTTGTTGATGAGTCTTACGGTTTTCTGGTCTTTTGGTGTAAACCAGTAATTCCTGTTGTAGCCGATTTACATCACATAGAACAGTTCCTGGTTGTATCATCTGTCGTTAAAAGAATTACTTTTTCAGTGTTGTAAGCCGTTATTCAAATGTTCGATTTTCTCTGAGTGCTGTATGAATGTAGCCTCACGCAGTTAGCTGAGTGCGACAAATATCGACAAAGACGTTTTCCGGCGTCGGTGCTTGCACTTCCGTTATGACTGGCTCAAAAGCGTTTACACATGATAATAGTTCCCACAGTAGCAAGCAGTATTGCTGTTCTTTTGTTGTAGTTACTACGATTATGTAGATGGTGGAGAACTAATGCCGCTGAAGTCTGTATCTTCATACCAGAAGCTTTTTTGTTTTGCTAACTACAGCCGAGAATCAAGAAACAGTAACTCTTGTATTCTCACCGACCAATACCATTCATTACAACTTCTCAATTATTTTCCCGGTTATTTGACTGTCCCAGTCTCTTGAAAAAGTCGTTGGAACTCTTCTGTGTGTAATTGTTGGCACGTGTGGAATGAGCAAAATAAGTTATAGAACTGTCCAACAAGATTACAATAAACAACAACAAAAGAAAGGAACAGGGCAACGTAATATAAAGCAAGCAAAAATATATGCAAAACAAATCAACTGTAATATGGCTAGGCAATAGCAATATGGCAAAAAGTTCAGAAACTAAGAATTAGAGTTGTTACGCAAAGGCAAGTTCGGACAAGCGAACGTAGCATTCTGATTTCAAGACAAGACAGACCGGGACTGAGTCAGATGAAACCGAGAACCGGCCTATTTTATTGGCTAGGAAAAATAATCCCAGCATTCATTTGCGTGCCTCTGCCTATCAAATGTAGAGGGAAAGTATTTTACAGCTATTCCCAGTGAGATTGGAATCAACAGCAGAACTGATGTGATACTCATTTACAAATTTCTCTGTTGTGAATGCTCACAGATGAAGAGGAGACTTAAGGCAGTAGAAATGTGGGATCATATGAGCAACGAGGAAGCTTTAAGGAAAATGGAAACAAAAAGATACTTGTGCTTAGGATTTCAAAGAGGCAGTTGAAATTTAGGCAACACGAGGAAAGAGGGTTTCGAAAAAATTGACACTCGTCTGATATACTGAAGACGAGAGAGACGACGGGAACAGTAACATACCTAATGGGCTTGCGCAAATGGAAATCAGAACAGGGACTGAAAGGGATACTAAAGAAACAAAACTTGCTTGGGGCTATAAAAGATAGTGAGTTGTACAAAAGAATTATTGTCCATGTCCTGAAGGAACACGGCGCAAAAAAAGAATAGGAATCATTTTTATTGTTGTTTAATAAGTTTAGCTTAGTTTGGCACAAGGCCATAGTATAGGACACGCAGTAATGATCGAATTCACTACTCAACAGTAATGGTCAACCAGCCAAGCTCATTAACCCTACCGCCTACCTATGGGCTCTTAAATCTTATTGTTGCCAGTTATCTCTAATATTTTATTAGCCGTTAAATAATTTAGGTGTACCACTAATAGTAAAGGAAATATAGCGTGAAGATTGAGAGAAGTAAGATAGCAATGATTTGTGCTATGGGTGTGTGGCCATCGTCTCAGAAAACGGGACTAGCGAGCCGAGTTCAAACTCCGGTTGTGGACAGTGGTTTCACTTTCGCGCAAATACCGTCGGCCGCAAGGAAAATCATTATAAACGGAAAAATCACCAGTACACTACAAAACTCCACCTGTAACTTAAGACCAAATACCGAATGCCCACTTATAGCCTACCTACCTGCTATATATCAAGCATCTGTAATATATATATATATATATATATATATATATATATATATATATATATATATATATATATATATATATCGAAATAACAGAGTCACTGGAAGCAGACATGCTGCTCAAAACATGATTTAAAAACAAAAGTTATGCACATAGGATAGTACTGTCAAACTCATATGGAACGGCCAAAATACAGAACTGTATAATAATAAAATTTTATAATAAAAAACGAATATAACATTGCTTATAAACTCAACAATAGATTCTGTTAAAACCTTGTAAGATGCATGAAGATTTTATGAAGCTAAGGTTTGTTACAGTTGATTCACGTTGCTATGAATATGTCTTCACTTTTGAAAATGGCAGGAAAGCATGAAGTAGTATGTAGTTGGCTGACACAAGTTGAAGACTTGATCTTGGCAGGAAACAAACAAGGCGGAGACTTAATCTCGGTAGGTGCTTTCACAAGGCGAAAACTTGTTCACAGAAGGAAAAAAATTCTTTGCACGCCAACAGGAGGTAGACTGACGGTATGTAATTCGTTCGAACATCTGCCATAGTAATAGTGAGAGGCAACCTTTCGTTTGTGGGATAAGACTTTCAGGGTGAAGAATAATTCATCACCACAAGACTGTTATTGCACTTTTGAACTCAAGAGCCTGTTAGATCGCCTCCCCAGGCCGATGACATCAAGAAGTCACCTTCACGATAAATCAACCATGATGAAATTCGAACCAGGCTCTCGTGATTGGGAAGCGAACGTTCTAACCACTCGGCGGCCACGTATGCTCATGGTGGTTGTTATACTCCCAATGTTTCGACCGCCCTTCTTCGTACTGGATAACCTTTTTGCAATTCCCATCCGAACCTTTTGTTCATGCTACAGGGATATATCGATAGATCGACCGCTTTCTATGTTTAGGATATAAGTCATATCAGTTAATACTCATCAGTATTAATCGTTCGTGTGTCGTCCGCATGTTTCTGAACAAGAATGACTTTTCAGCGCTACCAGACCCCAGGGACTGATGTCACATTTACGCTTTAACCATCACTTTAACCAATTACGTCATATGTCTTTGGAACAACCTCCTTAAGCCTAACGTCTGTTGATTGGTTTGGTTGATTTTGTTTACCAGCAGATCAACCTCTATGTGTTATTTCACGTCAAAATCTAAATATTTTGAACGCAATTTTATACTTTCAGAGTAAACGTAAATTTTTATTTTTAGATATATAGTTTGTAGATGATAAAATGTATTATTGGTAATATTTAAAAAATGTTTTCCTGGTAAAAAATAAAAAAAATATATTGTTGGTAATTTTTTATAAAAAAGTATTGCTATAAAAATGTATTTTTGGATAATTTTATTATAAAAATATACTATATATACTATTTTGTTTTGGGGTTCACCAATTGTCCGTGACTGGGACCCTAACATGTGCTACGACACCGAGTCAAGGTGGACCAGGGAACAAGAACAGTTAAGGGGTGTTTTCACGCTCCTTAAAACCTCCTATCTCCCGATCAGAGGCCTTGCTGCCGGATGTAGTTTATCGTCAAATGGTAGAACTGTATGTGTGTCCTAAGTAGTGGAATTTCTTTTGAATATTCAATCAAAAGGAGTATATTATTCAAATTCCGCTTTCTATATTTAAAGGTTAATTCATATGTATTAATATTGCCGCCAGACCTATTCACCTTTTTTACCACTTGTCCTTATCTCTCGCATTAGTCTTATTCACTAGATATTACCAACACCTTAATCCACTATAGGCTGAAAGTAAAGAGTCCCACTGACGATCGAACTCACTACTTAGTCGTAATTGATCTAGCGAGACAAGCTTGTTATCCATTATATCACAACCCGCTTTAATTCTCTATATTATCCCTTTTGGACAATCTAATGCTGAAAATTCTGGAGTCTTATACCTAATATCTGTATTCAACTATATGAGTATCTTGACACAGGTGGTGTATTATTTTGAATATCTTTTCTTTCTTAATCAGAGGCTCTTAATTGGTACTTATCTCTGTGCTAGGCCTGCTGAGGAGATTGTCATGAACGCTGATTCTATTCAGTCGTCTTATTCTCCATTGTTGCTGTTTCTGGGCTATTTTAATTCCACAAGGTTTGATAATCACGCTTTTCAGCCATGCCCGATTTCAATGTCTTTTCTCAGACAAGAGATTTCTATGTTCCTCCACTCTTACTTTTAGGAAACGGCTGCTCTTTCTGTATTTTTGCTGTAACTGTATGAAATGGGTTAAACACACTTCTTGATGTGGTGTTGGTTCGGGGAAAATATTCCCAAAAGAATTGAATTGATTTGAATACCGTCCTGATGTATGGACGTCAGATCCATACAACAACAAATCAAGATGAATTGAATAAGTTGCGATACTTTAGATATGGAATACAGTTATTGAATTAGTTTCTATTGTTTTCTTTTATAATGACTTCAAGGTCGTCATTCTACGAATGTTAGTTGTGGATAATGAACATTTAGCGAGATTCGATTTCCTATTCTTTATCTTACTTTACTAATTAAGTCACTAAAGACAAATCTAGCTATATATTTATGCCTAAACGCTTGATAAGCTACAGTCTTCTTTGTTATCACAGAATTATTATTTGTAATAATATTCGAATTTTTGACGTGAAACATTGTCACTTATGAACTTTTACACACAATATACAGTATTTCTTTCATCTTATTTCTGTTACTTATTTATAGTAATGTTGTATGCAATAGCCTTCAAATTTATTAAACAAATCATTATTAATTATTATTACTGTTGATAATCTTAATAAAGTAATATAATTACAAAATCTGATCAAAAAGTATCGGGACTGTTTCTATGGTAACGGGCAGAATGAATTCACTTTGTTCAGATTGATCTTGAACTCTGTATTGCATACATGCGTATAACGTTCTCGCTCAGTTCCGTTGTTCATGGCCGTTTTTGGAAGGAAAGTGTGTACTGTGTGGACGTCTCACCACATCACAGAAGTTTCATCAGTTACTATAGGCTGTGCAGCAGTTTTTGGTCAAGGTCAACATTCCCCAGATCCGTCAACCATCATCCTCCTCGACCCCCACCCTTGTGACGTTTTCCTCTTCAAAAATCAAACCCGACTTGAAATGAACACGTTTCCAAGACGCCGAGGAAATCCAAGGGAATCCAACGAGGAAGCTGCTCGCTGTCCCCACCCCAAAAGGATTTCCGTGAGTGTTGCCATCAATAAAAGTGTGTGGCTTCAGAAGGGGGCGACTTCGAGTGCCAATTGATATGTATTGTAGTTTTCTTTTTACAGCACGAGTTCCAAATAATTTTTGATTCAGACCTCGTATAATTAATAAAGCTCAAGGTGATTGCTCGTATGATTGAATTTTCCTAAGGAGTGTGCATTATCTCATCGATAGCAGCAGCTACAATAATAATTATATCAATAGTAATAGGGGTCTGCTTGGTGAATGCGTGATACACGCTTGGGCGATCATGTATCTTTCGACGAGGCAGATTATTTTTTCCGTAGGAGGTTTCCATTTCTTTCTGCGGTAGACCAGTTGACATCCAAGACTATAGAACTCGTTCTGTCCTGCTATTTACTCATATCTGGGGGGAGAAGAATAGGATTCATACCTTTCCCAAGGGTATTAGCACGTAAGTGAATGTAATAGATTTGAGTGGAATTCGAACTCGCCTTCCGATTTCTCAATCTGAGCCGCTATCCATTACTTCACCGTGCCTTGGTGAATTCAATTATGTGCCATGCGTGATACACGCTTAGGCGATCATGTATCTTTCGATACATGACTGACGAGGCAGATTATTTTTTCCGTAGGAGGTTGCCATTTCTTTCTGCGGTAAACCAGTTGCCATCAAGGCTGTAGAACCCGGTCTGTCCTGCTATTTATCCATAGCTTGTGGTGGGGTGGAGAAAAATAGGATTCATACCTTTCCCAAGGGTATTAGCACGTAAGTGAATGTAATGGATTTGAGTGGAATTCGAACTCGGCTCTCCGATTCCTCAATCCAAGCTGCTATTCATTACTCTACCGTACCTCCAACTTGGGGAATTAGTTAAATATCCACCCTCCAGTGTTGTTAGGAACTTTTCGGGCTCAGTTAAAATTTAGGTTTTGAATACAGATATTCAAGGAAACAGGTCTTGTTAACTTGGAAATTTAACTCTAAACTCAACTGAGTAAATATTAAATAACAGTAATAATAACGAATGCTTCAAATTGAAGATATTTGGTATTAACAATCTAAACATTGATCATTACAGCAAGAAATTTCGTTCTTCTTTGGGAAAAAAGTTTGTGATATGAGCACAAAAATATATTTCTTGCGGCCTATTTTTTACTTTTTCTTTCTTGTGGCGATAGCTTTTGGCGGGAAATGAAGAAAATGGCGGGCTTTTGAGGCATGCATGGCTTCATGCCAATTTCTCTAATTAAGTAAAAAAGGCAAGAAAAAATATTCAGAATAATCTTTGTTTCATGAATATTAGGAAGATGACTCGAAGGTTTCTTACGTTATTCAAAAAAGGAGAAAAAAATTACATAACGAGTGGTCAGCCGGGAGTCAGACTGATACGTTCAATTGTCCGGTTTTTCGTTCATCTTTCAGCCGGACGATAATTCTTTACTTCGTTCTTCACGTTCTTCGACGCAACACCCGAGGTGCTGGTGCCACACATTACCATCCAAATGGTAAAACAGCAATTATATCATCTTGGATTCAGACAGAAATAATTTGTACCCAGCCCCTGCAGCAAAATGTCCTCTCTGTTTTAATAGTTTCTTTCAAGCATTTTTTCTTTAATCTTTCTCTTTACACACACACCATTTTCTAAACGTATGCATACATACATACATACATACATATATATATATATATATATATATATATATATATATATATATATTTCCCAATCTATCCCAATATAACCCGTGTTCATATCGATATCAGTCTGTTTTATTACTCATTCTCTATCTATCTATCTATCTATCTGTCTGTTTTCTTTTATCTTCCTTGCATATTTTTGCATTTTTATCACCTTTTTATCAAAGCTCTATGCAATTCCCTCACCTCGATTCGTACCCCATCCAGATTCTCACATTTCTTTTCCTTCTCTATTTTTACCCTTACCCACTCCCTTTACGATTCTTATTCGTTCTCCTTCACTTCTCCATTTGCCATTTAGCGTTTTCATTTGTTTGTTTTCTTCCTTTTCTTACCCTTCACTCCTTTCTCTTGCTGCGTTTTTTTCTCTTGTTCTGCTTTTCATATATCACTCTTTCTAATTTGTCAATTCAGTTTCAACTATTTCTTTCCCCCTCTACTCTCTTGTGTTTACTTCTATGAGCATTGAACCATCACTACTCCCCACAATTTCCTGTCCTTAATAAATGTTGTCTTTTTCTTATCTCTCCTAAACCCTTCTCTGTCAGCCAATCAAGCTCGCTAGATAGGTTATTCGTTATTTCTTTGTCCTTCTTGCCTTCAATCTGTCCTGTAACTACCAAATTTTCCAAGCCCTCTTTCCTCATTATGTGCCTCAGAATTTTCAACTGTCCCTTCCTGACGTTAAGTCTAAGTGTCTTTTTTATTTCCGTTTTCTCGGCATCCTTTTGTTGCTTCAAGTCTCTTCTTCATCTGACCAGCATTTACAGATATTATGTACCAGTTCAGTACTCTTTTTTGTTTCTTATGAAATGTTCCTGTTTCTTAATAATTTGCTTAGCTTTTCGAAGGCATCTTTCGCTATCACAATGCATCTTCGGATTTCAGTGTCACTCTTTTTTTTTCTGATAAAACATTTCCCAGATATTCAAATTGTTGTATTTGTTTGATTTTGGTATTTCCAATTTGTAATTTGCACGTTGAACTGTTCCTTTTGCAAACAGACATGCATTTTGTTTTATTGCAATTGATGTTTAGCCCTTTCTTCTTGCTTTCCTTCACTACCTTCTGTTGGAGTTCTTGTAGCTTCCTTTCTATATCCGCTATCAACACTGTACCATCTGCATTCCTTATGTTGTTAAGTATTGTAACCTTGGAAGGGTTACTGAATGAGGAATAACCAAAATGGAGGTTGGAAATGAAATGATAATCTTTATAACATCAGCAAAATACAATACAGTGGCGTGAAGTAGGTAAACCACTGATAGTGGTAGACTACTTAGACAGCATATTGTCATCCCCCCCACTTATAATAATGTCCAACGTATTTATGAGGATTGGGACATACCCATTAGTATTCATAGGAACATTAAGATTGTAGCCGCCAATAATTAATCTGTACGACTTATATTTCTCCCAGAATCGCTTCACTATATAGATTGAATAAGTCCAGTGAGAAGACCCATCCTTGTCTTACACCCCTTTCTTTTTTGTATGTTTTCTATTCGTATGCAGGCGCTTTACTGCCAGTATAGGTTCTGGATTGTTCTAATATCCTTCCCAAATATGCCAAGATACCTTCCAACAGTTCTTTGCGAAGTACTTTATCAAATGGTTTCCCATATTACTTTCCTTTAATCGCCATGCGTTTGATCTTTTTCTTATTAACCAAGCGATTACATCTTTCTAGTTCCTCCGGGTGAACCGTTCGCTTTAGGATTGATATTTATTAATCTAGGCGGGTGAATAATCTTCACATTTGGGGCGAGTTTATACTCTTTTTTTTAAGCATTTCACCCCAAGCAAGGCGGAAGTGCCACTAGCACATAAGGAGTTACAGAGAGTGGGGGGGCAAGAGTAGAGAGAGACGTGATAGAGGAAAGGATGAAGAGAAGGACGGGGAATTAGATCAAGGCATCTGGAGATGTTGACTGACATTGCATTTGAATAGTTGGAGATTATAGCTATCAGGGAAGCAAGTAAGAGAAAGGGATTTCCACAGACGAGAAGTGCGAGACAAGAAACTATTGGAGTAGAAGAGACGGCTGCATTCAACCGTTTCGACAGTGAAATGGTGGTACTGGGATGCCGACGCACATCTAATTTCATGTAGTTCGGGAACTAGCGAAAGTACTTCGTCGGAGCAGTTACCGTGAAAGTATTTGTAGAAAAGACAAAGGGGAGCGACTGCGCATCTGTGAGAGAGCGATTTTAAACGAGATGCCAGATCAGGTCCAGCCACATTGCATATCCGTCTCTGGATTTTGTCGAGGACTTTAGAAGAAAAGAAAAACAATCAACATTCGAAATAGGCTGAATTGTTACTACTAATCTTCCTTACACTTCTCGTTTGCTCCCCTTTGATGTTTTCTCTCTCACACACTTTTCTTGTGCGCCCCCCCTTACGTTTTTCTCCTTCACCCTTTTTCTTTTGCTCTCATCTGAGTTATTTCCTATCACCTCCTTTTCTTTCGTATTCCTTTGAGATTTTCTTCCCCCCATTTCTTTTGCGCCACTCTGATGTCCCCCTTTTCTTCTGTGCCCCCTTCTGATTTCTCTCCCTCTCGCTGTCTTTTCCTTTGCTCACTTCTAATTGTTTATCTCCCTCACGTCGTTTTCTATTGCTCCCTCTCTGAGATTTTGCTCCTCTTTTCCAAACACCATTTCTTTTGCACCTGTATAAATTTTTCTTTCCGTCTTTTCCCTTCACATTTAATTCTGTTCCATAATTCCTGTTATTTTTTTCTCTTTTTTAAATCCTTCCTTTGTCCATTTATACCATTTCATTTTGTCTCCCCTTCATATCTTTTTAAATTTACACTGGCTTTCTCCCCACTTTCTCTTTTTCACTTATTTTATTATCCTTCTACTTATTTTATTACTTCAAATCTGATTTTTAGAGGATACCCGTATTTCAGTAGACGCCCTGTTTTAAAACTATATTACATCTACCTGTGCTCTCGAGAAAACTTAAAGAAAATGTACCTTGAGACAGGGTTCGAACCTGGTCCCACCTTTTTTAGAAGAAGCATCCGTTTGGTCCAGCGTGGTATAGACAGCTCGAGCAAGAGCGTCAGAACCCTTTTGAGGAATTCCCTCGATCGGATTTTCTCTATATCTTCATATCTACTCAATTTTGTATCCGAAACGTAAATAAAGCAATTTTTAAAGAATTAGTGGATTTATTTTTGATCCCAAATTTGTATTACTTAAAACGTTATTTTTACTGGATGCACGTATTTGAGTAGACGCTCTGTTGTGTTTTTAAACAGAGTATACTCCGTCTATCGGTCTGCGCACTCTCTTGTTATTCTTTCAGTTTTTATTACGGATTACACTTGAGAATATTAAAGAAATCCTACACGCACACGCGCACACACGCACACGGAAATACATATAAAGGGTGTTTCATTAAGACGGATCAAAGTTGGCAGTAAATAAAACAGTGTTATTGGATCATGTTATTTAAGTCATGGCAATTATATGTGAAAAATAATATCGCCCAAATGTCTGCCAAATCTGAAAGAAGAAAAATCATTAAACTTAATTCACACTTAAAATCAGTCTAAATTATTGGAACACCCTTTATTAGGTATGTGTATAAGTTTTCATCATTTGTTTAGATATTATAAAAAATCGTTTTTTTTTTTACTTTTCAAGTTTTTAAAATATATAGCGTTGGTGCTGCATATTGCAGAGAACCCCGTTTATTATAATCTAGTATAATGTTATCAAAAAGTTATCATCATTAGAATCAATTGGTCTCAAACACATTGTAAGATATTTAGTCAATTTATTTCAATTTTATATCACTACATGTCATAATAATTTCTTTCATAATTTAAAGTTGTTAAATTTTTCCAAACTAGCTGCTTATGCAGATGCCACAACCATTTACTCTTGTCTTAGTAGCAAGTCCGGCAGACCCGACAAAGTTAAACCTGGCAAATGCTCTAGAAAAGGACCCCCCAGTAAGTGGTTTACTGGGGCAAGAAATTACTTTTACCCCCCCCCCCAAAAAAAAAACCCCAACAAAACTGCTTTAATTTAATCACCACAGAGAACATTTACTGCCTGCCACCAGCATGGCTGATGCTAAACTTCAGGAGAGCATCACTCTACGTCTCCTTGCGCTCACGTTTTCTACTGATATGAAGTGGAGCGACTATATTAAATCAATTGCTGCATCTACTACAAGGAAGTTTTGTTCACTGTGTCGTGCCAGAAAGGTTTTCTCGTCAGACTCCATCTTACACATTTATAAATTTACCATTTGTCCGTACATTGAATACTGTTTCCATATATGGTTTGGTGGTGCTGCTGTACATCTTGAGATTCTTGACAAAATCCAAAGAAGGGTCTGTCTTGTAATCGATCCTGACTAGGCACCTCGACTTCAGTCATTTTCTCATCGATTTAACATGGCTTCCCTCTGTCTTTTCTACAAATATTTCATGGCAAATGTTCTGGTGAAATCTTTTCTCTGTTGCCTCGACTACATGATTGTAAACGTGCTACTAGATTGGCAACTAGGTCTCACTGTTTTACTGTTGAACTAACTAGATGCAGCCACCTATTCTAACAGTTTCTTTTCTCGCACTTCTCACCTGTGGAACTTTCATCAGATTTCTTGCTTCACTGATAACAACAATCTTCAAAAATGTAAATCCAACATCAATCACCATTTTCTGTCGTCTTGTGCCCTGTTCCTTTATTGTCCTCTCCTCAATCCTCCCTAATAAATTTCATTCGCTTTCACTACGTGTAACCAGGGCCGGTTCAAGGGTCTCGTGCTTCCCAATCTATAATACGGAACACCTCACTCGACTGCAAATCCATTTTCATAAGTTAGTATTCATATAAAATACTAATTTTATTGTAATCTTATTATGTACAATAATGAATCATATGCAATATAGCTGAACAATTCAACTAGAAAAAATGAAAATAAATACAATGTATCTAAATACAAATTAGAAAATAAATACAATGTATCTAATTATAAATTATGTCATAATAGATCATTGCAGCTTAAATAAATCAACAATATTTTGCGGTAATTTTTCGCATCAATTTGAGATTTTTCTTTTTAAAATGTTGGATAATTTTAACACATTCAGCATTATGGATAAAAAATAATGAATTTCATATAATGTTTTTTTTTTTCGAGACTTCGTATGAACAAAATACATTCATGGAATTGGACAAAAAACACTTCAGAATGACGTCAAAATCCGCTAAAAATGTTCATCCTTTAATAGTTGTGTTTAGTTTAATTTGTAGCGCATATAAATGTCAGTAGAAGAAAGCAAATGTTGATCAGATAGCGAAGGTCACAAAGCACTGCCTGGGCCCCCGATCAGGCCTTCCCTCACCCGGTTGTGTGGTTCGAGGGTAGTACGCACTGGCCTTGCCTGTACCCTCCTGCGTCCTAGTGGCGTTATCGCCTGCTTGGGGTGAAACGATTAAAATAATAATAATTAAATTATAGCAATGAATGTAAATTGTTCTAATGTCTATGTCTTTTTATTAATATTTTCATGATTGTTTTTATTTAATGGAGCCGCGGCCCAAAAGGGGATCACAACACAAGCAGCTTCCGATATATGTATGCGTGCGTGTATGCGTGATTATTTACTTATCTATTTGACCAGTCACTTCCAGTAATTTTTTTTTTCTGAATTTTTCTGTTTCTTATTTCTTTACGCTTGATAACCTCGTTTTATTTCTGCTTCTCATATTGAAAAAAAAATGTTGAAGCACGTAGAAGTTAGCATTTGTGGATGCCCGAGTGCTTCACTAATATTTTTCGTGCTTGTATGTGGTGTTTGCAGGAGAAAATACCCTTGCCTCATTTCTTCTTCCGCCATTTCTACCCAACTGTTTTTCTATACCTCTTTTTTCCCCCTTCGGTATTGGATTTTCTTAAGTTTCTGAACTTAAGCAATTTTATTCTTCACTATTTTCTTATTATTTTCTGCTCTCTCCTCTCAGGATAAGAATTTGGCGTGCACCGAATCCTTTTTTACAGTTGATGATTTTTATCATTTTCAGTTGTCAATTTCCCACTTATATTTTAACACTAGTGGCGGACAGTGAAAGAAAACAGCAGGAACTACAATATAATAAAGGAAAGTGGGAAGAAAGGACTAACTATCAGTTGTAAGAAGACAGAGTCGCCAGCAAGATGTAACAGCTCAAGATGCTACCTTATAATTGGAGATATCAAAATTAGCCAAGTACAGAAATTTAACTCGTTATTTAAAGGACGATGGAAATAATTAATTCCCAGATTGTGACCTAAATACTAAGATGGTTACAACTTTCATGGCTTTATTTGAATAACTAAGCAATTTAATTATAAAAGTGCATTGGAATAGAAAAAGGTGCTTTCAAAAAATTAAACAAAGTATTAAGAAAAATGAAAATTTCTTTAGAAACATAGCAAAGAGTGTAGAACTGCTATGTAATATCAATCCACATAAATGACAGTGTATACTGGACATGTTACTTCCATCTGGAAAGGAGATTTGAGATAACATAGATGTGGTTCTACAGAAGGATGATGAGAATACCATGGACGGAACTTGTGAACAACGAGGAAGTTTTAATGCAAATAGAAACAAAACTGATACAGATAATTAAAACCAGAAAGAGTTGAAATTTTTGGAACACCCAACGGGGCAAAAGGCTTGGAGAATTTGGCACTCACATGATGTAAGAGGGAAACAGCGAATAATCTAGCTACCGAACTTATGTAATAGGTGGCAGGACAGAGACTGAGAAGGTTAGTATGAAGACAATGATTGCTAGCAAAACTATGAAGGATAGGGATGAGGAGAAGAAAAAGGAGAAAGAGGAGAAGGATGAGCAGGAGGAGTAGGAGGGGGGTGAAATTCGGTTTTGAAGCGGGGCAGATCTCTCTCATTACTCTGTTGCTTTCGCTTTGAGATTTATGTATATCGTAAAATATTATTCGCGAAAATGTAATTAAAGAAGCTTGACAGATTTAAATGCTTCGGTCGACATTTAATTCATATGCGACAAGTTACAATATTATTTGTAATATGTGTTAGATTTTCAAATTAAACTATCAAAAACTGTCAACATTACTTATTTGCATTCATACAATGGTTACTTCTCTTTATTCCCAGATTGTTATCTAAATAATAAGATGGTTACCACTTTCAGGACAGAAAATGATTTTATTTGAATAACTAAGCAATTTAATTATGAAAGCTATCAATAAAATAAAAGCTTATTTATAAAATAAATCCCAAAAGACCACATGGGAAATAAATGGAAAACAACTGATTTTTAAAGATGAATAAACATATTAGTTTTCTCTATTAAGCAAGAACCATTAACTTGGCTATAAGACACATGCTGGTAGATATAAATGATAAAACAGAATTTATTTGATGCCAAAGGTTTACATCATAATTTCAAATGGATACTCAAACAAGCAACAATTTTGTTGTATTTAATTTTCAGGTTTCGAGCATAAACAAGCACATAAAAAGCACTATACATTAGAAGAGCAAGGATATCAATTACAATATCATGTCACTTTTCTTCTGTGTTGTTCTTCTTTGTCACCTTCCTTAATATTTTTCAGAAAATGTCTTCATACAATTCGTCCCAAATATTTTGTCTTTCACGACACATTCGTCCCACTGAACGCCATTTAATCATTAAATTATTCGAAGATAAAAACTGTAATACTTTAAACGTTATATTTAATGGAGAAACGTGCTTGAATAGGCATTCCGGCTTTATTTTATTCTAATTTTTTAAAGTGCAAATTTACTCGTCTGTGCATTGTAGAGTCTTAATTAGGAAAACGTGTGAGGCCGTGTAAATTATTTAATATCATGTGCCTTCTGGTACATTTACTTTATTAAAACCCAAGAATGCACAGATTATTATTATTATTATTATTATTATTATTATTATTATTATTATTGTTGTTGTTGTTGTTATTATTATTTTCTGGCACTGAATTCCGCCTCCTTATTGACATGGCAGTCCCTGCAGACTGCAATGTATCTTTGAAGATCTTCAAAAATCTATCAAAATACAAGGATCTTGAAATCGAAATCTCAAAAATGTGGCACATGAGAACATCAACAATTCCAGTTGAAGTTGGGGCCCTCGGATTGATTGGAAAATGTTCCAATAGTCTCATTGAAGGGATTCCTGGCAGCCCATGCCTTAAAGAAATAAAAAAATTGTTCTCAGACGTCCAGCCCACACCTTACAAAGAGCTTACTCTATGTAAAATATGCGTGATTTTTTTTTGTTTTCAAAAGAGCTTAGTGGAAAATGTCATGATGCCATTTCTGACCTTAGACCTCTGGTCGGGATCTGGAAAGAAATGAGTACACACCAGAAATTAAAGGAAATAATAATAATAATAATAATAATAATAATAATAATAATAATAATAATAATAATAATAATTATTATTATTATTATTATTATTTTCTTTCTTAGAAAGAATTTATTATTTTCTTTATTATTATTTGTCATCTACTTCATTAAGAATCTCATATGTAAAGGCCGGTAGACGTAAATTCACAATGTTAAAAATAAAACAGTGACGACTACTGAAATACGTGTATCCAGTAAATATAACATTTAAAATAATAAGAAACAATGTCGGGTTATAAATGAAATCCATTTTTACTTTGAACATTCAATCTTTAAATCATACAGAAATTTGCAAATGCTCAAAAAGGTAGACACGATAGCTTGAATGAAAAGTACAAATTTCTAGCATATACGCACAGCAATGCTAGAAACACGTATCCGAATGACGAAGTTAAGTTCTGTAGCATACCCACGGACGATAATGGGTATGTCCTCATTCACATAAATACAGTAGTAAATACTGTATGTTGGTCTGCAGTCGGAGATTCGTCTCCAGCTGTGCTGGTCAAACTTGCTGCCTTCGGGCAGCAGGAACCCCAGACGAGGCTATGTCGAAGGGCAGGGTCTTGTCTCGGGAAACAGCTACCCGACCCCGTTTTATACGGGGTGTACGGGGAAGTTTTGGCAGAGCCTACGGGCTCGGATACCCCACATTAAATTCGTGCCACATCTGACCACGTGGGTCGGTTGGTAAATATCCCGCAGTTGGAGATTCATCGTGAAATTCACTTGACTCACTTCTAGCAGTTGACTACTTCTACGCGTTGCTGGCATCTTATATGTGTTGTTCTTGTCCTAAGTATTATCGTTCATTACTAACCTTTGTGTGATTATTCTATTCGGCAACCTTCCCTAGGTTACAACATTAAACAATGTCGAATCTAACTGATACTTAGATAGGTGACTAGAAACATGTGTGCAATTATTTGCTTCGTGTATTTTCCTGATTAAACAAAAGAAGCGAGACACTCAAGTCGGAAAGCAAATATTACTTTATTTTCCGAAAAGTAAACCTATATATTCATAATTTGCTTCGTCATAATTAAATACTATATTAAGAGAATTCAAACAATGATAGATATACTGATAGACATACAGATAGATACAAACAGAGAACATACATATCTCCAGTAACCCATTAATGCTTACCGTAAAATCTGGTATATATTTCATTTGGTATTTAATATATAACAATAAAATCCAGTATTAATTATAGCTTTATAAAGATTTGCTATTAATTATAGGTTTACACCAGGTATCTGGTCATGTAAAAGGTGAGGCAAAATAGGTTGGTAAGATTGTAAGTGGGTGACTAGGTAAGGAGTTGAAAAGACGACGCTTACGTTGTTCCGTAGTGAGATAGGGAAGAAAGAGTACGTAGTAAAGAAACGAAAGAGATAAACACTATGATGTGGGGCGATAGATAGATAGATAGATAGATAGATAGATAGATAGATAGAGACAGAGAGCGAGACAAATGAGTAGATTCATATATATATATATATATATATATATATATATATATATATATGACAGATAGATATGAACATACTGAGATAGATATGAACAAGAAGAACATAGATATGACTAGGTAGAGATATAGATTAGACACAGATAGATATCAGTAGATATAGATAGACATAGATATGAACAGACTGATATATATATAGAGAGAGAGAGAGAGAAAGAGAGAGAGAGAAGATAGATAGATATGAGTAGACATATAGATAGATATGAGTAAACTCAGATATGAATTGACAGATAGATATGAACAGATTGAGATATATAGATAGATATAAGTATAGATAGATATGAGTAGACACATATAGATAAATACATATGAGTAGACATATAGATAGGTAGACGAGTATATATATATATATATATATATATATATATATATATCAACAGACTGAGATAGAGTGAGTGATAGAGATGAGTAAACTCAGATAGATATATAGATAGATAGATAGATGAATGCTCAGCCAACTGAGCTTCCTTTTTCAAAACATCGAAAAGTTAAATGTTTTGATGATAAGTTGTGACTACACCAAATAAAATGAGGACCTCATTTCGAATAAATCAGCGTATAATGAAATTTTGTTGGATAATCAAATATTGATTTGGCATCTATGTTTTCCGGAGTTGCTGTCATCTTTTTGCGTAATTTCATAAAATAGATCCAAAAACCTATGTTTGACACAAGACCACACTTCATGGCGTATTTATTGAGAACTGAATTCAATACATGGAATATTCACTATCCAATGATGTTATTAAAATAGTGCTACTGGTACAGGAGATGTCTCTTCACATCTCTCCCTCTCTCTTCACATCTCTCCCTCTCTCTTCACATCTCTCCCCCTCTCTCCCATCTTTCCCTCTCTGTGATTTCTAGTAGCGATCCGATTTCTGTGGTCGGGAGGTGTGTCAGGGGCTAAAATTCATCGGAGGCTTTTAACACAACACGGCGACAATGCACTACTGCCTGTGTATGCGTGGATGGATGAGTGACGCACGAAGGAGGAGCAGAACGCCCGTCAACCTCCACAACAGACGAGAAGATTCAGTAGGATCGAGAGATGCTAGTGGCGAACCGGCGAGTTATTATTGATGATCTAGCATGTTTTCTGCAGATTCTGAACACTGCTCTTTGTTTCTCCTTGGTCACACTGCTAGCGGTGCGGTCATGTTCACACTGTAACAGCAGCAAGAAAACCACCGCAATCAAACTCATACTTCGATCACGTGACCACAATTAATAATACCAACTATAAGCACGCATGAGCGGAATAGCAAAGTGGGGATAATTTTTGACATACTCTCGTATATATTTAATCTGGTATTTAATATATAAAATAAAAAGCCGGTATTAATTATAGTTTTATGAAAATATGCTATTAAGTATAGGTTTATAAAAAATCAAATAAAAATAAAAAATCGGACTTACCTTGTTTTTTTCCTTGGCTAAAAAATAAATCAATAAGAATTTTAGCTATACCATTTCCTGTTGATTTTTCTGTCTTGAATTTTATTTTACGCACTATCTGCACCCACATACATGCATGCACGCGCAAACACGCACACACACTTAGACAGTCAACTAAGTTTATATATTTTATTACTTTTCAGGATTTTGAACGGACGCGAGCGCTCATACACGAACGCATGCAAACTACCGTTGCATTTAGATCGCTGATAGATGTAAAGGGAAGTAATCGTCAGCATAAAGGGAAAAATGTCATTTTAATTTTCACGCATACACGTCCCCCCCACACACATATTTAAAAATAATGTAATTTTTAATTTATTTCTTACTCAATTATATACTTGCAATGATACCCAACGATATTTGCTTTGTTGCAGTCGTTGCTTTGAGAAATTCGCGTCTACCTTAAGTTGCTATTAGTGAAATTGTCGAAAGAAAAGCAGTGTGATATTCTTTAACATTTTCATACAGGTTTATTTCATACACAGTAGATTATAATATTAGGATTTATAATATTTGTTAGAGCTTAAATACATAGTATTAAATATCAACATTTTCCCTTTCATGCACTGATTACCTCCCTTTAATTGCATCTGTGTTCTAAATGTGAAGTTAGTATATATTTTATTTCAAATACTAATCAATTAAAGAATAAAAACAATGGCTTATCTGTGAAAATCACAAGAGACCAGACTGAAAATAAATAACAAAATATATTTTTTTTTTTTTTAATAGAGTTCACTCCGAGCAAGGCAGTAAAGCCACTGAGTCACAATGGGTTGCTGGATGTGGAAGAGTTAGCAACAGGAACAATCACTCGGGTGTGGGAACAAAGGAACAGTAATCAGGAGGGCAGTAGATAGCGACTGATATTGCATTTAAATTTTTGCAGAATAAAATTGGCTGGAAAACATGGAACCGGAAGGGCGTTCCACAAGTGAGAATTGCGAGAAAAGAGACTGTTAGCATAGAATTTATGGTTATATCTAGTCAGCTCAACTGTAAATTGGTGAAACTTCGTCGCCAGTTTTTTTTGTTTTTTTTAAATTTGATTTTAAAAGTTGAATATGCAAATTAGTTATATCCGGTAAGAACAGCTAAGTTGGGCAATATATAAGACACATGCTATTACCCGCTACTTATAAAACGTTACTTCTTAGATATCACAGCATTACGTAATATTTGAACGCAATCAACTTTATAGATTTTATTAACTAACCAATGGAAATAGAGAAAAGCTGTCATAGAAGTTCTCTTACCATTGTAAAATTTCTGTATGAACGAAATTTTCAGCAAGAACTCTATTTTATACATTGGCTTTTGTCATCACACTAAGCCCAGCTGATTTTCCTGACTCAGTTTTGTTCGACTAATTTGTGGTAATCTGAAATAGCAGATGACAACAAAGTTTATTATTACAAACGCTGTAGGTTTTCATAACTTACGACTGAAATGTTATATATATTTTCTACACAAATATGTATTGCAGGGTGGGTAAGTTAGGATTGATGTAGTCCTGACTTGAAATTATTTGAGTTTTGTTTTTGTATTTGTAGTGTAGGAGGAATCCTTTTCTCTCTTTTATATTGAAAACGAAATGAATTAAAACTTACAAAAACAACATAAACGATAAAAAAACTTGAGACACCTGTTGACGTAAATAGCAAGAATTTCTATTTTCTTTTTGTGATGTGAATTACAGAATATTGGTAGGATGTTTGTAAAAATGTTCTCAATGTATCTTTTGTTTAAAAGTCAGTGTTTACTAGGTTTGGTTCCGAATATTTCGTTTGTGAGGATGACATTTTACATAGTTTGGTTCTGAGAATACCATTTGTGAGGATGGCGTTTGACATTGTCTCTTTTCGATTTTCACAGAGCGGTGGTAGACGTGTGTCTCTATTGACTACTACTGGTCTACTATGGGTACCCTAGTCTACACTACTCTATTCTCTTGTTGTTTTATAATGATGGAGATAGGATGATGAGATATCCTTCTTTTTCTATCATCACTGATGACAAGGTTATTTTTAGAATGATGAAATATCCTTTTTATCATCACTGATGGCAATGTTATATTTAGAATGATGAAATATTATCATCATTCTAGACCTTAACATACGATAAATTAAAAAAAATATTAACAGAAATGTTGCTTTTAAAATGTGGCAATTTAAATAATTTGAATTAAAAATAAAAAAAACACCGAAGAAATATTTATTGAAGAATTCTTTCAAAAACTGTTATCCGAATTAAATTTGTGTCGTTTAAGTTGTAAACGCCATTTGTTAATAATATTATTAAAAATGATAGCCTTACACGAATTTATAAAAGATTATCAGGATTTCAAATAGACGCGCATGTGCATACATATCTGTAGATGTATTAATAAAAAATAAGTTAGTTTTTAATTTTAGCAATTTTAGCATCTGAGATATGTTTTATTTCTCTTGCTTTATTAGACTTAAGATTTTTTCCAGTGAATTCTTCAAATTAGAAATTAGAGTAATCATTTTTCTAACTATTCTAATACAGGAAACGTCAAATGAAATACACAAAAAGGAACAGAACGGTGATTGGTGGGTCATTAATCAATGAGAAAAATAGATGAATAGAGCATTATTTTCTCACATCTACATCAAACTTATCAGATATTTAAGAAACCCAAGATGGATGTATTGACGATAAGAGAGAGAAAGACACACACCGCCCCCCCACACACACAGACACAGAGACACACACAGAGACACAGACACACACAGAGAATATATATGCATGGCAAAATAAGGCTACGTGAGTGCATACAAGATAATGCAGAAGTGTAATGAAACAAAGATGGCGTTGTAGACGAAGAGTCAGAATGTGATCGCGGAGCGAAAGAATAGAAAAATTCATCTTTCATCTGTTTACGAAATATAACATAGGAGAAGAGCACTTAATATATGGCGACTCGTTGACACTTATGATTTCTTATACACTTATAGATAAAATATATATCTATAAAATTAGAATATTTATATCTCTCTCTCTCTCTCTCTATATATATATATATATATATATATATATATATATATATATATATATATATATGTGTGTGTGTGTGTGTGTATGTGTGTGTGTGTGTGTATTATGATTATTTCATTTATCACGTCTTCTTTTAGACAAGTGAGTATGCCACGAATACGGACACAAACATATAAACCATATGTCATACACATGTATATATTTATATGTATTATCTATATACACATGTATATATTTACAATTATGTAAGACCATGTGTCTGCCATCTGTAAGCTTGCAATCATTTTCGCGCGCAAACGAAATGAGACGATATAGTGAACGCGATGCCACAACATGGTCAACATTCGAGCGAACAAATATGAGGAGACATTCATCACTGCTGTTACTGGGGGTCAAACTCCCAGGCACTGGGACCTCGAGTCTCCGAAGCAAGAGTGGACCAGACCGGACTTTGCTTTGGCGGGCGGTCGTGGATGGGTGCGGGTACTCATGCCTGAACCGGACACGTTCAACGTCATGCCACGAGTCGTTCCATCTTTTGGTGAGTTGACGCGAGCGTGGGTGAGAGAAGAAGCAGCAAGGCGGGCTTTAGCTGCCATTGCTATGACAAAGAGAAAACAGAAATAATGGCAGAAGAAAGCACATCTGACGTATATAGATGGAAAGGCGAGAAAAATGTCTGCATCTCTTGCATTTTTGTCTTGAAATTTTGTCATTAATAAGTATACACGGATATGGGTCCTTTATTGATTTAGTCACACACGCACACACAAGCACACACACAAACGCACACACAAACGCACACACAAGCACACACGACCATAAACACACACACAAATATATGTTTTATTGAAGGTCACAGGCAAGGAAGTTTTTAAAAATAGTTATTTCCTTACAAGTTAGTAGGGGATGCAATAACTGTTCAATAGGTCTTGATTGAATATATTCTGTTATTCGCTGAGCTAGTTAGAAGATTCAAGACATTAATGGTCGCACACATGTGTGCACACGCGCGCACACGCACCCCTCACACATGCATACAAATTTACAACATGTATGAAGAAAAATTTAGAGCAAAAAGTTTAAATTTGGAGTCAACCCTAGCACATTATAGAAGCAAATGCTGAATAGGTTTTGGCTCAACCCAAAATTTAAGATTAATCAAATTAGACTATCGGAAATAGAAGAGATAGAACATTTTGTAACCATTTCAAATATATATATATATATATATATATATATATATATATATATATATATATATACATACACACACACACACACACACACACACACACACACACACACACACATATTAAACCAGAGGCATGAGACTACCGTTTTCTGTAGACATACTAAGGATTTAACATTACAATCTTGCTAAATTCCCAATCCCAGAACTAGGAATCTTTTATAATTATATATACACAAAAAACGCTCTTTCGATTAAAAAATAAATAGTGATAACCCAAACATAAAGAAATGCAATCCAACTTTTAGAATTCTTACCGAGAAACCTAAATATAACTACTCCTAATAATTATAAATGTTAACTCGGAATTCTTTTTACCTACTAAAGTGTAATATTATCCCCTATCGCTATCTTCCCTCCCCTACCTCTCAAACTTAGGACGCTAGGTGGTTGACCTACCCAAACTTTGACCGATGCTTATCATCGGAAGAATGTCCACACTCCATTCAACATTAACTACCCGACCCACCCAACACCAAACTGCTGCCAACAACAACTATCGTTTCACTTAGATACTATAGGTATATTTTGTTAAGTACATTTTTCTTCTCAAAAAATGGAAAAAGGAAGTGACGTTTTACATCCGGGTTTGCCTACAAACAGGATCGTTCATAACCATTTCCGACCCTCACCCGTAGATGTGCAGTTAAAATGCACTGAAACCAAGTTGCATGTTTGTTGTGAGTAAAATGGTTTTGTCTATATGATAAAATTATAATAAATAAATATATATATATATATATATATATATATATATATATATATATATATATATATATTGTCTATCTGAGCAGCAATTTTTCTTTTATACCTTTTTCATTAAATGTGACGAACAAGGAAAACTTTATAATATTTTTATTCAGTTTTTATAATATTCTTACAGTTTTTCCTTTACGACAAACAAGAGAGTGTTGTAACAGTCGTGATTATTAAGCCAACCACTTTCGGCAAATTCATTAGCCATTTTCATTTTCCTGTGTTTGTATTTAAGTTGTGGACAAGTAATAGTAATTCTGAGCAATGCTGGATGGAAGTCGTAGTAATTCTATGCTAAATAGGTTAGGGTTGATACTTGGCTTAAGCCTTCTTAGATAACGTGCTTCAGTTATCTTCAGACATCTTTTACGATTAGATATCAGAATGACAGTGTTATCTACAAGGATTTTTCTTATGGGAACAGGTAGTTAGTTTTTTAGTTCTTCCTTACGAACTGAGATCGCTTAAGTGGTTTGTCAGTCTACATCGTCATGACTCCGTCGTCTGACCGATGTTGATTTGGTGCTTATTACAAGAGTCGCAGTCTTTTATGGGATTACAAAATGGATAAACTACATTGAAGTCATGTATATATATATATATATATATATATATATATATATATATATATATATATATATATATATATATAGGGTGTCCCAAAATAATGTATACACTCTTTGAATCGTTATAACTTAGTAAATTTATGTATTTTGACTTGTAAATAAGATTAATACCAGAGAAAGAATACACATTTAAAGAATTTTAGAGTAAAATATACAAAAAACATAGAAAATTAACTTTAATAAGATAAAAGCTACTTGGGGCAATGGCAGAATGTTCATATAATGATGAGTTCACGTCAAGTACTCAAATTGGTTGCCGTTCTGTTCAATACACTTTTCATATCTTGAAGAAATAGACCTACAAACGTCCAGAATCAATTCCTCTGCTATTTGAGCACATTCTTTTCCTGCTGTAAACTTTGTCTTTTAGAAACCTCCACAAAAAGAAATCCAAGGGTGTCAAATCTTGTGATCTAGGTGGGTATTCAACAGTCCCTCTTCTTCCAATCCATCTGTTTTGCATATTTTCATCCATATAAGTTCTCACATCACGGTAATGTATTATTAACTATTAATATTTAAAGAGTGTATACTATTATTTTGGGACACCCTGTATATATATGCATGTAATAAGTAATAATACCGCTATACAATTTTTGCCTAAAGAACATTAAAACGAAATGAGCTGGCGGTGGTCTTTCGCAGAAATGCACCAGCATCTATCCACTTGGCTAAGTTTGTGTCAGTTTCTGGACAAGTGCATTGCAGAGGATATCTCCTGGACTAGCAATACCATTGTGTTTGTCAAGAAGGCGCAGAAAAATAATTTACAAAGGGAGATGCTGATGACCTACTGCTGAACTGTTGATTGTGTGCTGGGCGACTGTTTGGTATTTCAGCTGCTCGACAGCGGCCAAATGAGTTACCCCCAAAGGCCTATAGATGTTACCCAGAAAATAATCGGCTGCTCGCTGCCCACCTTGGAGGACATTTCTAATTCTCGTTGTTACAGCAGAACATAAAACATAATGAAAAACAGCACGCATCCTGAGTACCACTTGATTGAATTGTTATCATCAGGCCGACATTTTAGTTCTTAGGTCTAGGACAAAGCGCTAGAGGGACAATTTTTAAAAATGAACGCTGCCGCACGCTTGGGCCATGCGTAAAATGAACGCTGTCGCATATTGGCAATTTTATACGTCATTATTTTTCTTTATTCTAAAGAATTAATGTATTTTATATTTTAATTCGACATATTTTTATTGCTTCAAACGTTATTTTTAGTGACTACCCGTATTTCTTTAACAGTGTTTATTTCGTCTGCCGGCCTGTGCACTCGAGAAAACTTAATAAAGTGAATTTGCCTTCCGGCAGGATACGAACACGAATCAGCAAGATAGAAAATGTGTTCAGTTACGTAACAACCTTAAGAAGAATATTCGTTTGCTTCTGTTTTCTCGTATTCGTTACTTGTCCCTTTAAATTTCACATTATGCAGTGAATTAAAAGAAGCTGTTTAGCCATTACAACATGTGAAGCAATTTTGGTAATGAAGACGAAAACGACGTCGATAATGACTAAAAATGTTCGGAAAATAATAGCTGAATTAAAACACTGAGTCTGTCCACAAATTTATTTACAAGTAACACCAATTAAAACGGGAATCATTGAAAACTTTAAACCTAAAAATTATGCCCGAGTAGTTCAAAGCATGCAAAAGGAGATCGGCCTTGTTTCTGACGTTCAATTTTTGGATTAATTTCACTGGAAATGGCATGAATTCATCTCCTTACCCCGCACCACCAATTTATAGATAAAATAGCAGGGTACACTGTCATCTCTAGACTTGAGTTTAGACGAAATATTTTCAGTTCTAAACCGTGGAGAAAGCAACAGAAAACTACATCACTCTCTTCTTTATGAACTCATGGCAATTTACCGAAATTTGAATCTAATGATCGCCTACATTCTGAGACAGTATGGCGTTAAAAGGAAAATGAAAAGAAAACTTTGCCAACGAAATTATTTATGTCATTACGATTGAGTGCTTTGGACCCAGATTCGCATCAGTTCGTTTTGATTTTTAAAAAGATGTTAAAATCTTTGAAAAAAAGGTTAATTAGTTGGTGCTAGACCTGGAGAATATGGCAACTCTTGATAATTATTTGCTCATTTCGAAATCAACGACATACTGCATGTATTTCTTTATTCCCTGATTTAAGTCAGGCTTTAATCCCTAGATTGTGGGGCGGAGGAAACCCATGCCTTTCCCAAAGGTATTTGTATGAAAACATTGGTCTCGACTGGAATTTGAACACAGTAAGCTATCCTTCTTTTCACGCCGACATGGGAAGAACCTAAGACACTACATTGATGATTGTAATACACTACACGATAACATTGTGCGGGTGGTGCAATGTATAACCACTTGGAACGAGAAATTGTTAAGTCAAGTTCGCATTCCAGTCGAGTTTCGTCACATTCACATTCGTGCCAGACTATGTGTTAAATAATACAGCAGACTGGGTTCTTCAGCCTTGCTTGACAACAAATCTTGATGAACAATTCTTAATTCAAACCCTGGATAGAGCCACAGCGGAGCACATACTATGCAGCTATTGAAATGATTGTGTAGTTCACATTGACTTTATAATCCCGACCACGGTCGACCTAATGAATAGACATGATCGTACTGCTATGAACTCCCTTCCCATTTGAGCATTTTAATTAAAACATATTTCAAAATAAAACAAGAACTATTTGTGAATAAAGTTCACATTTTGTCTGTTTCTGTTTATAATCACCACACATTACTGTCCTACGGAGAGTCAGGTATTCACATCAGCGGTTTTCTCTCTTATAAAATATCAGCAAATCACTTATCTCCTGAAGTACTAAAAACAGCAAGATATTATTCCATTATTTTCAAGCTCTAATTGCACACACACACACACACACACACACACACACACACATGCACACACACACACACACACGCACACAGACTATGGAAATAAAGAATTTGATGAAGATGCGCAGGGGTTTAATGACTCAGTGACCCGAGTTTAAATTCCATACTAGATATGTGCATTAGGGATAGACATAAATCCATCTTCCCCTACATATAGGTTAAATAGCAGGGTATACTGGGGTCTTTGAACTTGAATGGCAGACAGTCTATTAGGGGGACAATTTTGATTTAAAGGCCGTCAAGTAGGCGGTTCACTATATTTCCCAATAATTCATGAATATTAAAAGAATATGTAGAAAACCATAAGGGTTGGCGTCCTAAATTGATGAGTGAATACGTGTATGTGTGTGTGTGTGTGTGTGTGTGTGTGTGTGTGTGTGTGAGTGTGTGTGTGTGTGAGAGAGAGAGAGAGAGAGAGAGTCTCTATGCTCTGAATAAATATTTTTATATTTTTGTAAAATGGGACTGTACAAACACAGTCCCTTTTTTACATGCAAACATTCTATAACGAATATGTACGTCATTGGTTGTAGATATAAAGACTGAGACAGAAACAGATGTAGATTTACCCACCGATGGGTTGATAGGCAGTTGGGTAAGTAGGAGATTACGTAGATATAACTTTGTTGAATTCTATATATCCGGAAAGTTATATATATATATATGTGTGTGTGTGTGTGTGTGTGTGTGTGTGTGTGTGTGTGTGTGTGCGTGTGTGTATAGGCACAAATCGAGTCGCTACTTAAGTTTCACGTTCTCCCGATCTACAAGCAACCAGAATTTCAGGTCGATTGAAGATCGCGAAAACGTGAAACTTAAGTAGCGACTCGACCTGTGTTCCATTGAGGGGTCACGCTGTGAAGCGTTTTTTTTCTGTCTGGTTAGCCGAGGCATTTAGCAATGTTATTTGCTGTTTTGGTAGGTGTTTGTCTTTTGGTCTTTTGTTCCTTAGTTTGATCTTTTTCTTGTCTAAGGTTTTTCTTGGTTGTTGTTTTTTTGTAATTACTTTTAAGTCTTCTAGCAGGCAGTCTGTTGATCACATCAAGATTTTGGATTTTTCTATATACCGTACATACTCACGTATCATGCGACGTTTGAAGACCTAATTTTGGAGCTAATTTAAGGATATATAGTTTGGTCAACGGCGTAAACAGGGCCAGCAGTACATAAGCTAATTTTATATCTCGTCTATGATGCGATCCGCTTAAAATTAGCTTCAAAATTAGGTCTTCAAAAGACGCATGATACGCAAGTATATATATATATATATATATATATATATATATATATATATATATATATATATATATATATAGATAGATAGAGAGAGAGAGAGAGAGAGAGAGAGAGAGAGAGAAATATATATATATATACAGTGCTGTTCGATAAAAGTGACTCACCTGATTTTTTTAATTAAAAATTTTTTTCGCTCATTGTTTTTGGGGTCAAACTAATTTTTAATCTTACTAATATAAAGACCCCTTCCCAACCACCTAGTAAAAAAGTTTACTCACCCTAAGGTATTCTATTGATAATTATAATTTTGGATATAAATGAGATTTAGGGAAAAACTCTGTGCAAAAAAAGGCACTCACTTATTTCCTGCAACTAGTAATCAATAGAAACATAACCGAACAGCTTTAAATAAAGAATAATAGAGGTATAATTTATTTATAATAGGTAATATAGTTCGAAATATTTAATAACCTTATGGGTCCTCCTTTATTTTGAATAACCTTTTCAACCCTTTTTGGCATTGACTTGATTAAGTTCTGGCAAATCGCATCTCCAAGCATTGAATTCCATTCAGATATGACATTCACAATCAAATCCTCTTTGTTGCTCAACTGCTTTCTCGAGAGCCTGTACTTTATAATGCTCCGTAAGTTTTCTATGGGGCTGAGGTCAGGAGATTGGGGCGGCCATGTCATAACACTCACCTGCTTCTCATCAAAGTATTCCTTCATCAATTTTGATTTGTGACAGGGAGTATTATCCTGCATAAAAATGAGCTTGGTGGGGTCGATTTTCACCCTTTCAGCAGAAGGGAGCAGACAAGACTCTAAAATTATCTTGTACTGCTCGCTCCTGAGGGTGTTTTCAACAGGTTTTAAGAAACCAGTTCCATGAAAAGAAAAGCATCCCCAGAACATTATACTGAACGGATGCTTGACAGTACTTACTGCTAAATTCAAAGAGCTTCCTAGCTTCTTCTTCGGATTTTAGATCGCTTATCCTTTGAATTTAGCTCAACTTTCGTTTCATCGGAGAAGAGAACATTTAGTATAAAAAATCAGGTGAGTCACTTTTATCGAACAGCACTGTGTGTGTGTGTGTGTGTGTGTGTGTGTGTAATTAATTTCGGCTAGGCAAGAATTCATGTATATATGCATAGCAATCAGAGAAAACTTAATCATGAATCCAGTATTTATGGCAAAATATGTATTAATATTTACTTATAGGTATGTAGGCACATGTGTATTTAGTACTAACTTTGTCCATTTCCAGCATCTTAGACACACACACACACATACATACATACATATATGTGTGTGTGTGTGTGTGCTAGAATGTGTGTGTGTCTCTGCGCGTGTAATGCATACATATGCACATATAAACATTGTTTTCAGTGCTTATGATTAATAGGAAGATTATATCTGTTTACTTATAAGTAAGTATCTAATATTTGTTAAGCACAAATACCAAGAGTTTGTACGACGCGACAAACCGCGACTTGTATGTATAACTGAACCATTACACACGCACACACACACACACACACACACACACACGCACACACACACACAAATATTTTCCTGATGACAGAAAAAATGGAAACCTAGTATTGATCATATATATTTACATGAACAGAACATTTCATTCCCATGTTCTTTTGCAGGTGCCTGCACGTACTACTGGACATCAATCTGCCTCTCTCCTTTTTACCCCTCCCCATATATATATATATATATATATATATATATTATAATAAAAAGGAAAACAAATTTAACCAGTGGAAAAAAAGAATCAGTATATTTATTTTCCAAAATATTTCTACACGCACTCAATATCAGAAAACAGAAGAAAATGCTAATGGTTTTGCCACATCTGAAAGACAAGCAAGAACATTAAAATTTAACGCATGCCGCTTAACATTACGCTAGGTTGTCTTTCGTTTACGGCCCTCTAAATAGGCATTCTTAATTACATGGAGCACGATTTACTATATATATATATATATATATATATATATATATATATATATTTTCAAATAAAAAGTCTCATTAGAGAATATGAGAAAATTCAAAAGAAAATATGTAAGACTATGTTCTCTTTAACATTCAACACTACATGTTTGAATATATATATATATATATATAACTATCAAAAAATCAATTACTAGTTACAAATAAGAATACACTTCTAACCTATGAAACAAAAAAGAATAATTCCAGAATTCCCATGTTTTTTATTTTAATTTCAACATTCACAAGCTTTTCCATATCTTAACAAATGATTTCCAGTATTTAAAACTCGACCAAGCAATTAGAAAAATATTCGACGAAATTCCGTTTCACGCTAGGCACCAACTGCCCAACCTATACATACTCTTAAAAACATCCGGTATACAACATTCACTGTCTCATCAAGGGAAAAAAACTCAGATGCCAGGTCTGTAGACATATCATGACTGATAGTAATTGCACACCCCCTGGTATTCAAACCACCGGCTCTGAATTGTGATAGTTCAAATCTTATATATCTGCTTTGGTGCCACAAATGCAAAAAAGGAAATTATATTGAAGAGACGGGAACGGAATTCCGACTTCAGGTTAATAATCATAAGAAAACCTTCAGGGACAGAAACAATTTCACAGTCGCAGTGCACTTTAACCTAACATTTCATAGCGCCGATGACATCAGATGTGTGCTTTTAGCGTCTTCATTTAACATCCGAGAAGAAAGGCGCATATCGGAGTTGAAATTTATTTTCAAAATAAATTCAAACATGGAGGGATTAAACAGGGATTTGGGTTTATTCAGGGAATATAATTTCCACAGGGAGACTTCCAACCAAGAATATTCCTCAGAAGAATAAGTCAGAGAGAGAGAGAGAAAGAGAGAGATAGAGAGAGAGAGAGAGAGAGTAAGGGAGAGAGAGATAAAAAGAAAGAAAGACAAAGAAAGAGAAAACATGAAAATGACAGTGATAAGGAAGAAGAGGATTGGTTGATTGATTTGTTTTTACGGCTTTTGCAGATTTTTTTTATATTGTAAGAGACTTTTGGAGATAATAATGTTTTACTGGCACAATTCCTACTAATTAACATATAAATGGGGGAGAAGAGGTGGATTCATACTAGTTATTTGCGCGTTGTAGCACGGCTCTCCCATTTGCAATTCATTATCCATTACGCCACCTGCATATCTAAACTTACATCATCTGGTAGTTTCAAGCTGTCACCCAGGCTCGATGTTGCTTAACTTTGATGATCATAGGAAAACTGGTGTTTCAACGTGATATGACCGTCATGGGAAATGATTGATAAGGTGTGAGAGAGAAAGGGCGAAAGAGAGACACAGAGAGACAGAGAGAGAGAGAGAGAGAGAGAGAGAGAGAGAGAGAGAAAGAGAAAGATTGATCATATGAGAGAGAGAGCTAGAGCATGATAATGGAAGAACAGAAGGACGGATTGTGTGTGCAGATATATATATATATATATATATATATATATATATGTATGTATATATATATATCTATATATATGTGTATATATATATATATATGTATGTATATATATATATATATCTATATATATGTGTATACACACACACACACACACACACACACATATATATATATATATATATATATATATATATGTATATATAACGCACACACTCATACACAGACTTTGAAAAAATTTGCACTAATGATATAAGCAGTCATTTGTTGATACCCACTGACGAGTGGACAGAGGGATCTGTTTACGAAACACTGGAGCCGGGATGATGAAGGTAACAACAATCAGCTAAGTGACAAACCTTTTACTAAGTACACACACACACACACATACACACACACACACACAAACACACACACACACACACACACATATATATATATATTTGTTTCTCTAGAATATTCACATATATATATCTTTTTTTTCTTTATTTCTCTCTATTTTATATAGAGATGCACACACACGCACGCATACACACACATACGCGCACACATACATATGTGCATGTGTCTATAAAAGAGAGATAAATAAAATAATGATGATAAAGAGAGATAAAGAGCATAACCGCGAGAGATATAAGGAACAAAAAAGAAGAAACGACAGACAGGGTGTGTGTATGTAAGCGCAAGCATGTGTGTATGCGTGTGTGTGTGTGTGTGTGAGAGAGAGAGAGAGAGAGAGAGAGAGAGAGAGAGAGAGAGAGAGAGAGAGAGAGAACGAGAATGAAATAGTTACAGAACAAAGCGTTAGTCTGAAAAAGAAAGAAACAACGAAAGCGACGGAGAGAGTGAGCGTGTGTATTTCTATGTGTGTGTGTATGTGTGAGAAAGAGAAACGAGGGAGAAAGGTCAATAGATAGATAGATAGATAGATAGATAGATAGATAGATAGATAGATAGATAGATAGATAATGAAAGAGTCTGAGAGAGGAGGCAGTTGCCAGGAAGGAAGTATACCTATTTACGCAGAATCTGAAATAAAAAACAAACATCTCTTGCCTTTTCCTTTTTTCTATTCTATACGAATTTATTCTTCTTACAAAGAACTAATAAACGTTTATATTCTTTCGTTTACCGCCATCATAGTTTTCTACTTCAACTTCCTCTGTGCAGCCGATCTGACTCCGTCCTCGGCCAACAAACAATAAATCACTAACGGCCGCCATTTCGCATGATTTTATTGCACAATTGGCTGCAAATAAAATCTTATACTTTATTCGTTTTCAGCAATTTTTGTTTGCCATTTTACTTTTACTTACACTGGCGTGACAGCACAATTCACAATTTCTCTAGACCACTTTGTCGATCATCTACCCACTCTTGCTTCTATCTATAACTCTTATTTTCTCTTCCTCTACCTGCTAATTTATATTAACATCACACACACACACACACACACACACACACACACACACACACACACACACACACACACATACATATATATATATATATATATATATATATATATATATATATATATATATAATAATAAATTCACATACACCTATGTTTGGTGTGTGAATAAAGTTTCGTTGGTTATCCAACTTGTTGTGCACAGGATATAGCTTATTGTTTATTTAAAATTAATTTAAAAATAAATAATTTTAAATAAACAATAAGCCATATATCTTATATATATATGTGTGTGTGTGTGTGCGCGTGTGTGTATGTGCGCGCGCGCGCGTGTGTGTATGTGTGTGCGCGCGTGTGTGTGTGTGTGTGTGTGTGTGTGTGTGTATGCTCGAGTGTTTAGAAAATTAGCATTCCGAACAGTGTTCGAATCATAACATGCACGATCTCTCAAAACATTAAAAAACTAGAATAAAACAAGAAACATTAAAACGTAGGGGGTCTTCATAATCGTAGGATCGGAATTTTCTAAACATTAATTATTCTATGTCTTTAATATTTTGATTTTTTGATAATATCGGCCTAAAGAGACGACCCTCCTGTGTAGCACGTTTGGGAAGTGCGTGAAAATCCTGTTATAAGTTGAGTCAAGTCTAGTGAGTGAAATTGGGTAGACGAAACTGTTCGGTAGAGGCCGATGGTTTTACGAGTGTAAAGTCACAAAGCTATTGTGACCAGGGGTCTGAACTTACTAGCCTCATTCAAAATTTTGACCGCGCCAGATAATGCACTCTTTTCCAGCAACTGTAGCTACGGTCCATTCAGTATTAAGCACAATTTGTCATTTTGAGTATTGAAGAATCAAGCATGTGCCCGACCAAGCGTGTGGAAAAGCGATTATCTAGTCACCCAAGCAGACAGTCACACTCGAAAAAGAGTAGCCAGCCATTATATTTACAGGGTGTATCAAAAATATTTTTTTTAAATTTGGGGGCACGTTCCTAACACCAAAACAAGGTAAAATGTCCATATAAACATATGTCCAAAAGGCCATCACCGTACGTCAACACGGCAACTAATAAAAAATGTTCAAAATTTACACCACTTGTTTCTACACATGCGCATTCACCCGTTTGTACCATTGACTGGTGGGCTCTTTCAAATACTTCCACACAATGTCGAATAGTTTGGCAGGCCCCCATAACACGTTGGTGAAGCGTCTCTGCCTTATTAATGTCTTCTGCATAAACCAATTTTTAGAGGTCCCACGGATAAAAATCCAAAGGACTGAGGTCAAGGGAACGTGCAGACCATGGAACCGGTCCTCCTCTATTTATCCATCTTTCATGGTAGATGTCAGCCAGTGCATCGCGAACAATGTGACAAAAATGTGCTGGAGTCCCATTCTGCATGAACCACATGCCGCTTGGGTTAGCAGGGGTACATCCTCTACCATATCTGGAAATGTGTTCGAAATAAAGTCCCTGTAGACAGCTTCTGTAAGACGTTCTGGGACAACATATGGACCTACCAGACAGCCACCTACAATTCTAACCCACACATTAATCGTTTAACAGATACTGTTGTCTAGACTGTATTGTACCATGTGGATTCCGATCTGCTCACAAATGATGGTTGTGTAAATTTGTTATTCCATCTCTTCCAAATGTTGTCTCATCCGTAAACAAGACTGAAGAGACAAACAACGGATCAGCAGTTTGCGTAATAAACCATCGGCAAAGTTCTCCCGTGGTGAGTGATCAGAATTCGAAAGACTCTGCACATGATGCAAATTATACGGATACAAGAGCTGCTCTTGAAGTACCCTCCATATGGTACTATAGGATGTACAACATACTAGGGCCAATTGACGTGTACTGATACCTGATTCAGAACACATTCTACAGTCTGTCTCTGTCTGATACAGCCGTTCAGCCGCGCGACCATTACCATTCGCGCTCCCGTACGTCAAAATCATATCCGTCTGCCCATAATATGAATATACCGCCATTGTTAAATGGAACACTTCTCAGTTAACTCACTACTACACACGTTAAACGTTGAATAAAGATTAGCTTCAAACGTACACGAATGACAAATGTAACCTAGTCTACATGGTAACACAGCACTAGCTACAGTAAACTTTCTTTAAACTTAATAACTCTTAATATGGCAGCGAATGCTGAGAAATCTCCTCAAAGATGAAGAAGTGACATGAAGCAACAGAAATGTGAATCTACAGAAGGATGCTGAGGATACCACAGACCGAACATGTGAGCAACGACGAGGTTTTAGAGAAAATAGAAACAAAAAAGGAAACGCATACTTAACATGAGGAAGCGACAGTTGAAATTTCTAGGGCACACGTAATGGGTAAAGAGGGTTTGGAAATTCTGATACAGTACAGATTGAAGACAAGACGGAGAGATGGAAACAACGCATCGCATACTTAGTGAGCTTGAGATGACGGAACAAAAAGACTAAATTTATTAAGGGATACAAAAGAGAGGAAATTGTAGCGAGCCATAATCGTCTACGTCCTGAAGGTTCACGGCGCATAAAGAAGAATGGGAGTGCTATATCCTCAAAGATTAAGTATTGAGATCTCTTTACATAGTTTTCTTTTCCGATGAACACACGGCAAGTGCATCCAGATATTCTGGTATGAAGATACTGAAAAAAAACTTCAAATCTTTACGTTAATAGCAAATATATTGGTTATCCAGTCATTTTTAATTAACCGACCAGATAAAGACATTTAGAACGTACTAGAAATGCGACACGACGGTCTAAATCCAGTAACTTTCAAATTTATAAGGTCCTGAAACTTGACTTATTAGTAATTTCATTAAAATCGTGTTCTACTGTATCCCGATTACTCTTCTTTTGTTCTTGTTCCTTACTAAAGTTCATCATTTCTAATTCTTCGACACCCAGTAATTTCTTGTGTCTTAGTGGCTTTACTGCCTTGCTTGGGGTGAAACCGATTTTATCAGACGAGACATGTACACTCGGGGTATCACACCCATATCTTTTCTGGTTTTATTTGCCCCTTCATTAAGGGTGCTGGAGGTAAACGCTTTTGGGGTTTCGACGTTATCCGCATGATAGAGATCCAAGCCTTTGAGTAACTTTGAAGGAGACTATCCTAACAGCAGGTATATAATATCAGCAGGTGAATAATGTCATGGTTATTGTACTGTCCTTTTCTTAATGGGTTCTAGACCGTGCAGTAGTCGTCGATGGGGCGTCTCCATGCCGTGGTGAAAAGGTACCGTTATGGCTGTTTCTTTGGACAATTCTGGTTAGTAAAGTTCAAAGAAATTGTATTTATAAGAAAAACGTATAAACAGAAAATATATTAAATAATTGTCGGACGTAATCCATTTCATTATATGTTGTTATTGTTTACGTTAAGATATGTTCCATGATCAGATATAATTGATCGATAAAAATTGTCGAAGATTGTGTATTGATAAACAGTAATTTGCATTTTGTTAATCAGACGCTTCTCTGTAGCTAAATGGTATAGCACTTCAGATCAAATGACGGTTTCCGAAGAGGAATACAGGTCCGATTCCTATCGGAGAATGCTTATTTTCTACGAAATTTTTCAAACATTCAGGCCGGTAAATGTAATTAATACTGTTTATTTCAGTAAATGCTGTGTTTTTAATTATAAAAACACAGCATTTACTGAAATAAATTGTATGTATAAACAGAAAATATATTATATCTATATATCTATATCTACATATATATATATATATCTTCCTCTGTCTCTCTCTCTCTGGCTCTCTCTCTCTCACACACACACTCTCTCTCTCTCTCTCTCTCTCTCTCTCTCTCTATATATATATATATATATATATATATATATATATATATATATATAAAAAGCACTATTTCCAGGAAGCAGAGAACCTGCTAACACAAAGCATCGTTTAACAACATCAAAAACATTTAAATAACATAACCATATTCAAACATAGGGAATCTCACAACTGAAGCCAAAACATACCAAAATAACCTGGAAAATATGAAAAACAACATTAGTTCAAAACAACGTAATATTTGCCTAGAGGAGAAAGTAGCAACAGTCACCTTTCCGGAACAAGATAAACTCCTAAACAAAAGATCAGAGCTCCTCACCATCTGCAGACAAAAAAACAAACTCTACCATGTCCAAAATGTCTGAATAAAATCTCACAGCCGAACGCGAAAAAACTTTAAAATACACAAATTTAGAATCGAAGAAAATACAAATAAAAACAATTAAAGGCAATATATACATGAATAAAATAATTTCAAATAATAAATAATTAGGCAAACTACAAAACATGACGGTAAATAACGTAAAGGATTCAACCCTAAACAAAAGAACTGGGAAGGGACACTTTCCACCTCTTCCCCACTTTTCTCAAATCCCCTCATAAGAAGTAACCTTCTTCTATGTGTCGTGTCCATTCAGAATATTGGCGATCATGGCTCTCCACAATATCCTGTCCTTTGTCGTTCTTAATAACTTTTGTCCTTTTTCCATCTCTCCCAAACCTTGCTCCGCCAACTACTCATTCGAGCCTGCCAGGTAGGTTGTCATCTTCTGTTAAGTATAAGTGTCCTTTTTTGTTGCCATTGTTTCTAGAACTTCGTTATTGCTCACATATTCGGTCCATGGTATTCACCCATTTTTGTTGCTTCAAATCTCTTCTTCATCTGTCCAGCATTCACTGTCATACAGGAAGACTGATATTACATAACAGTTTAGTACGATTTTCATTGTTTCTAACGACAATTTCCTGATTCTTAATACTTTGCTTAGCTTTTGGATGGCATCTTTCGCTATCCCAACGCACATTCGCACTTTCCGTCCTTCGTTAGTACGCTTCTCAGATATTTAAATTGTTGCACCTATTTGATTTCGATATCTCCTATAGGTAATTTGCATGTTTTGGCTGTTCCTCTTGTTAACAACCATGCATTCCAGTCTTCTCGTACTCGAGGTTTAGTCCTTTCTTCACTGCCTTCTGTAGGAGTTCTTGTAGTTTACTTTTTGTGTCTGCTATCAACATTATGTTGTTAAGATTGTGCTCGCCAATAACGAATCTTGGTAGGACTTCCAATTCTTTCAAAAGGGCCTCGCTGTATAGATTGAAATGGTCTGGTGCGAAGACGCGTCCTTGTCTTATACCCCTTTTTTATTTTTGTGTATTAAGTGAACTCATTTCCTATCCGTGTGCAGGCGATTTGCTGTACGTGTGGGTTTTGGATTGACATATGTGGGAAGGAAATGAATTCTTCACACATATGCCCAGGCTACCTAACGGTTCCAACTGTTCTTTGTGACATCATTTATCAAACATTTTTGCATAAACTATAAAACTTCTGCATTTTATTGATCTTTCTGATATCATTCTGAGCATAAATATCGCATTTGTTGTTACAGTGTCTTAACGGATACCGCGCGGTTCTTCTGTTTTCGGTTTGAGTTTGCTTGTTTCACGCTCTATTCATCAAGATTTTGGGTGATACGTTTTGTATTAGGCTGATTGACCGATGGAGTTCACATTCATTTACACCTGGTTTCTCAGACAGTGCTATAAAAATGGATCTACCTAGGTCTTCCGATGTATCGCCGCTGTTGTATATTTCATTCATGATGTCAGTAATCTTGTCAATGCCGAAATCATTTAAGGCTGCTAGTATTTTTATTACGATTCCGCCTGTGTAACAGAGAGAGTTTGGGAACCACACACAAACACACCCACAGAGTGGTTGGCTCGTCTGCCGTCGAATGCAATCGACCTGGATAGAGAGAGGTCGGAGATTGAAAACGACGTCAGAGATTGGAACCAAACGCCCGCTAACATATGTTATTGATATAAGTACGAAGAAGCGAATTACTCCTCCAACAATCTAAGACAGCTACTGCTACTATTATTATTACCACTTGAAACGGAAACGTCGAACAAGCTACAATAATCAAAAGGTTATTTTTGGGCTCGTCTGTCGTCGAGTGCAGTCGAGCTGGGCGGAGAGATATTGGAGACTGGAAGTGACGTCAGAGATTGGAACCAAACGCCCGCTAACATGTACTGTTAATAAAAGTACCGATGCTTCTGCTACCACGAAGGAGGAACGCAACTATAAACTTTAAGCCGCGCACAGAAATCTTTATCTCTCCATCGCAAGAGTCGTATATCGTTCTGAGACGATTTCACAACAAGCTAATCACAACCCACTCTCTTTCTCTCTCTCTGTCTAGAATCCAGTGTATGAGTTTTTACGTCAATTATTTTCTTTGCTGTAACCCGTTTCTTTTCTATACTATTCTTTTCTGCTATATAAAAGACATTAAAAATTCAACCATTCAATAGTTGTTTGTCCGGCTTTCTGCATATATATATATATATGTGTATTTTTGGGGGGGTGCATTCTAAATCTCTTAGCACAGACTCTTCAGCCGTGTCTACATCTTCAGTCGACTGTGAATGGATGAACCTTACTTCTGATTTCTGGATCAAACCAAACACAGAGGATTAAACCAGTGGACCGGTCGAATGATCTACGGATGCTCAAGGGACCTACGGTCACTCCCTTAAGTTCGGTTAAGACCAAGTAGACACCTCAACCCATAGAGTAAGACGCCGGAGGTTGAGGGGCTGGGGCGAAAGTGTTAGACTGGTAGTCGGGACCAGGATAGACCTGTGGGAATTACCACGGCCGTCTGAAAGAGGAGAAAAGATTGCATTTGTTTTGTCCAGTCGGAACCAAGTAAGACCAGAATGGACTTCGGACTATATTGGTCTAAAAGGGACATAAGGAGAAGGAAGAAAAAGAAGGAGGAAAAAGAAACAAAACACGAAGCGGCAGACCCCAGGTAAGTCACTTTTTGGTTTCCTTTGTTCGCTCATTGCACTTAGATCTGCCAGTAATATTTTTGATCTTGTTTTGACTTTGTCGACGTTGTACGCAGTTGAAGCGCCACCACCGTGCTAAGTATTTTTCCTTTCGTTCTGTCGTTGGTTTCTCTTCTCGTGGGAAAGTGGTAGTTGACAAGACGCTAGGATGAGCATAGCAGGATCAGACACCACAGATGACCTTGGGGACGTGGGAGTCCCCGAAATATCGATGGGTTTCAGGAGGCTGATAGGTAGCATGAAGCTACCTACTTATAAAGGAAACCCTGCGGACCTGCACGAATGGATTTCTGTCCATTCAAAAGAAGCAGGTGATCTATGGCCTCTCGGACCAAGAAATGGTGCTCCTAGCTTACGACGCCGCAACGGGGCAGGTGTCAGAATTCATAGCGGGGTGGGGGTACAGAGAAAATCCGGCCCTGACGTGGACCGAGCTTAAATCCGCTCTGGTGCAGCAATACGCAAGTGAGCGTACGGCCATTGAGGCGGTCAGGAAATGATTCCGGCTGCAGCAACAAGAAGGAGAGACTAATGAGGAATTGGGGTAAAGAATCGCGGGGATAGCGGCGTTAGCTTCTCCGGAGTTGGCGACTCGGGACAGTGGTCCTATTCAGGCCTTGTTGGCCAAAGTAGTGATGAAAAAGAAGGACCGGGAGCGGATCCAGATACGGGACCCGGAAGAAGAGGTGGAAGAGGACTGGGAGGCTGAGACAGTTCCCAATAGGAGAGCTTGGGACCAGCATTATGCGTTTCACAAGCCCACACAGGGCCAATATGGACTGGTGTGCTGGACTTGCAAGTATGATGGGCATCGGGCCCGCGACTGTCCGACAAATTATGGAGGCGACCCAAGGTCTTTGGGGCCGAACTGCACGACTTGTGGCGAGTCCGGGCACAAGGCTCGGTGGTGTACGGCAGAGTGAGACCGTAAACTGGGGATAAAGCGAGTTAATACGCTGGTGCCCCCTACCGAGATAGAAATGGGTCCGGGAAACGCCGATGGGTTACCCGTGAAAAAGTATGAGGCAGGATGTCCCCGGTGCAAGTAAGACCTCTGAGATGCTGGGCATGTGGTGTGGTCGGGCACTTTTCGGTAAGTTGTAAGGAGCGAAGGTGTTGGCGCTGTGGAGGAGTGGGTCACCTGAGACGAACCTGTCCTCGCAGGAGAAAGAGGGACCACACAGAACGGAACAACCCTAACTCGAATAGAGAGGAGAAATGGGTTGTTAGTCCGAGAAAAGAGAGTCATTCGAGCTCTACTCCACCCAGGAGTGCCCCTAGACAGAAATGGGAGCCCCTAGAAAAGTTGAACTCCTGTCACCGACTCCCACGTCTCGGGTTGTCGAGAAAGCGGGAGGAAGGGAGAGAACATACGGGAAGGAGAAAGACACAGGTATACCGTTTGCTAAAAGAAGGGGTCAGACTTCACCTGTAATGTGTTTTTGGGAGACAAGAAGGTGAAGGCCCTTGTCGATACAGGAGCTTCAGTGTGACTGGTTAGCTCCAAGGTTTTTAGACAGTTGAGACTGAAAACGAAGCTTAGTCCCGTCGAATAAGTCAGGCTGATAGTAGCAGGATGAAGATAGATGTGGCTACCTTTCCAGTTGGCAAGAACCAGAGGTAAACTTAAGGTTTATGTGGCACCTGACGTGTGGTGAGCTAATTTTGGGGAGTGACTGGCTTAGGCAGAATAAGGCATTTCGACTCCGCCACCCTAACATTGGACGGGGTAGGGATACTGTTGGGAGAGGATAATTATGAACAATTGCCAGTGGTGGCCCAGACAGATATAAAGCTTCCCTCTAGGACTACTGTATCTGAGAAGGGCAAGATTATAACAGAAGGAGTGCTGGACAGTGACCTGTACCAAGTGGTCCCTACTGATAGGTATGATAATAGTGAAGGGGAAATAACCGTGTGTGATTCATTGGTGAAGAGGTCGGGGACCGTTCCCTTACTGTTAACCAATACTTCCAATAAAACTATTAAAATAAAGCGGGAAGAGGAGCTGGCACAGGCGTGCCCAGTGAGAGAAGTCGAACAGGTGAGAGTATGGAATGAGAATAGGCCTTGGAATAAGACAGGTAGCGATGTAATAAAGGATGAAGATATAACAGCCGCTGAGCGTTATAGAAGGAAATTGAGGCGGTTGCTGAACGGTAATCGGGAGGTAATAGCCATTATTGATAAGGAACTGGGACAGACGGAGACAGTTGAAATGAAGATAGGCACGGGTAATCACCCACCTATTAAGTTAAGACCGTATAGGACCCCACAGGAGAGATATTATTGGGCAAAACCAAGAGGATAGCGAGATAGCAACTATCAGGTCCAGGGCAATGGCAGGGCGTACCTCCAAATATATGGTGCATGATGGAGTGTTGTATTACCTTTCAGGAAGAGATGAGGAAGTAAGTTTAAAAATGGTGATACCTGAGAAGTCGAGAGCTGAAATTCTAGACCAATGCCATAGGAAGTTAGGACACCTGGGAATTGATAAGACGTATGGATTAATAATGAGAAATTACTACTGGCCTAAGTTGTTTAATGATGTTGTGAACCATGTAAAAAATGAGTAACATGCCAAGTACAGAGTCGAAGGAGTAGGGTTGCCCCAGTATTAGAAGCGGATGTTCCGAATTATCCATTTCAGAAAGTAAGCATGGATATTTCCGGGCCCTATGGAGAAACACATAGAGGTAATCTTTAAGTGAGTTTTGTGGACTGGCTGATGAACTGGCCTGAGGCATTTGCCATACCGGATAAGAAGGCACGAACGGTGTCAGATATAATACTGAACGAAATATTGCCTAGGTATGGGGCCCCCGAACAGTTGGTTACCGATAATGGATCGGAGAATATGAATGAGATTATGAGAGAGACGTTAGGAGAATTAAACATACTGCACATAACCACCTCTCCATATCACCCCCAAAGTAACGCTAAGGTAGAGAGATTTATAGGATCGTGGAGCAGACGAGAGAAGGACCAGAGAAGGAGTTCATACTATAGGATCGTGGAGCAGACGGGTCCGGTTTCCTTTGTGATCTGGGACCAATTGACCGGACAGGTAAAGAGAGTGCATGCGAATGATATAAAGCTAGCTGAAATAGGAGAATGGAAAGGAGCCGAAACAAAAACTCAACAGAAAAGGCTGATGAAAACTACGTTGGTAGAACCTGAAGGGTTAGAGACTGAGAGTGAAAGTGAAGGGAGTGAGGAGATTGAAATTAGCCCAACTACCCTTCGAAGGCTGAGGGAGGTAAGTCGGACCCCAGCAGGACATTCTGAGGAAGCAGGGATTGAGCCTAACCTTAGGGAAGAAGAACTGAGTGAATGGGAAGAAGAGGATGAAATTACGTTAGCTCAATTGCAGAGTAAATTGCGGGCTGAAAAAGCACCTAGTGTTAATGAGGAATTACCACTAAAACGGCGATTGAGGGGAGCGGTGCAGCCCGAGCCCAAGGATTAAGTGAAACCAGTACAGTGGCTGTGGTGAATGAGTGACGGTCTGGAACTAACTGCGCATTTATCATCAGTGCTGGTGAACTGTGTGGACGGGCCCCATTCATGCACGGCGCTGGTGGTGGTGTGGGTCGGTGCTTGAGGTATCGCTCTAAGATATAACCACCCGATAAAAACAATAAGAGAATGATTGAGTAAGACGAATTATTGCAGACATGGACAAGAGGAGGCTCGTGGTACTGACGATGCTTGTTGTGGTAGCTAATACCTGGGAACACAGTGAGAATACTGTATTTAAGAAGACTAGCGAAGTGATTATAACTATATCAAAGTGGTTGATAACGTTGGTAATAGACCTACGACCGTATAAGTTACTGGGTCAGTTGAAGACCAAAGTGGACAAACTAGATACGGCCAGGACCCAAGTCGCCGGAGCCTATTTACAGACTCCGGAATACCACCGTATATTATACCCCTTAGCTCAGGAATCCCTAATACTTGAGAGACAATGGAAGGATATGAATTACTATTTGAAAGGAAGAAAGTTGTTACGGACCAGGCAAAAGAGGGCAGTATTACCTATAGTGGGAAAGGCATTAAGCGTGTTGTTTGGTACAGTCTCCGAAGGCGAAGTGAGAGTAATTAAGAGGAAATTAAAGGCGGTAGAACAGAGACAATAAGCAATGGCTCAGTCGATTAAAGAGAGCGTATCTATACTCAATGTTACTAGGCTGGAATTGGCTAAGAATAGAGGGAGTATCAATTGGTTGATTTCTCACCTACGGGTTTTTAGAAAGGGAGTGATAAATGTACCCACGACAGTAACAACCGAATGATAGAAATTAGAGGGGTTTTTGCAAAGGTATTTTCAATTATTAGCTATAATGAGTAAGGTACGTCAAACAAGTCATCTTTTAACGGTTTACTAGTTCTTTGTCCGGCTTTCTGCAGATATATATATATATATTGGGGGGGCATTCTAAATTTCTTAGCCCAGACCCTCCAGTCGTGTCTACATCTTCAGTCAACCGTGAATGGATGAACATCACTTCTGCTTTCTGGATCAAACACAATGTAGGAAACAGGATTAAACCAGTAGACCGGTCGAATGATCTACGGATGCTCAGGGGACCTACGGTCACTCCCTTAAGTTCGGTTAAGACCGAGTAGACACCCATAGAGTAAGACGTCGGAGGTTGAGGGGTTGGGGCGAAGGTGTTAGATCTGGTTCTACTGCTCTTTCTCTGTTCAATTTGTTCAGTGGTGATTTCACTTTAGATTTCAATATTTCTGATTCTTCATTATATCTCAGTATTGTCGGATGTTCTCCTTAAAAATTGTTATTTTTTATCTAGCTCTTTGTATTACTGGTTCCCATATCGTATTCTATGCTTGGCCGGCTTAGGAGATGTTCTGGCCTAGCATAAAAAATTCGCTGATTCGTTAAGTTTTCGTATTTTCCAGTGATGTTCTCTGTTTATTATTTCAACTTCATCCCATAGAGGGCGTTGATCGCTCTTTTCCCTCCATATATGGTCAGCCATGCCTGATCTTTCTATTTCCTCACGCGTTACAGGTTTACGTTGTTCTTGCAGTCTTACCTTAAGGGGGCTTCTCCTTGCACTTGCCACAGCTACACAGAGACGTACACAAATTCCTTAATCATGTTCTTCTCTATGGGTGTTCTTACTTGGGAGACTTGTCTGCGTTGTGTTTACCTGAAGCTTGTTCTGATGTTATATGGACCACAGATCTTTTGTATCTTTTCCGATAGGATGTTTCACATTTTCACATACGCTGTTTTCTGAGTGTTGTTATCGTTTGTCCCAGGTTGTGGGGGGGGGGATGCTGTCATGTACCCAGGGTAGTTGATATGCTGTAGATTATTGCTTATACTGACCGCTTCTTGTTCATATGTATCTGGGTCGGCATTTATGACTTTTGCTCGATGTTGTAGACAGCGGACTTTACACTGGTGGGAGTCGAAGTTGAGGTATTGTCCGGTGAATGTTGGCTTGCGGTATACGGATGTCTTGAAGCCACGTTCTCTTCCAGATATTAGTACATCCAGGGATGCTAGTTTGTTGTTTTCTCTCTTGATTGTTAACTGTATCGATGGTCTTATTGAGTTCACAGGGTCCAGTAGTAGCAGGACCTCTTCATGGTGAAATTCCAACGTATATCACCTGAAAAAGGTCGGGACATATAACGACATAAACGTCGTGAATATGACAATAAAGATGAGGACAACAGTCCGAACGATGTAAATAGTGTAAATAGTTACATTACCTCATCTTTGAAATACAGACATTTTTTTACATTTTAATTAGAAAAATTTATTAAGTTTTAATTCTTTTATAATTCTGTATAAATTTCAGCGTCTTAGATTATATTATTATTAATTGAAAACTATGTTTACTAATCATAAATAAAAAAGCTTAATACAAATCATCGAACACCAATATTTTAAAAAGAATTTTGAATTTTTTTTTTGTATAGGTATAAACGTACTGCTTTTGTAAGTTCGGGCGACCATATACGACATTATCAGAAAATAAGAGCGATGACTATAATAAATTTAAAGCCAACATTTCTAAAATTCAATAAAATCATTAGATTACGGTGAATATTTTCCTAATTTTTAAAGATTACTGAGTACTTAAACATTAAATAAAAATGACGCTCACGTCATTTTCTTCAATGATGTTTTACTGATAAACTCTCCGTAGAACAACATTAAATTTACCATCATGCTGTCAAATACGTCAACACCGCTACTGTTGGGTTAAAAACACAGCTATCTTCGGGTTTTAAAAATACATTTCTGCGATATTTAAAACTTAAAATATTTGCTTAAATCGGATTAATTATACTTTAAAGCATCTAATATTCCTCAAATACAGAAAAGTATATTTTATTATTGGAACATTTTTTTAATAAAACGAATTACATTGCGATAAAAGACGACTAAAAAAAGGGTGCTAATTAGCTACTTTAGCAAAAAAATATAAATAAATAAAATCTTCCCAGGCAATTTAAATTAGTCTTTGAAATACCGAAAATTATTTTGCTTATTGGAAATATTACATTTAGTCGATTAGCTTGAATTTAAAACTAAAAAGCTTCAAGAAAGATTTTTCATTTTTAAAAATTCATCTTAAATCTTCGGTATCGCGTTTTCATGGAGATCCCTAATATATATATATATATATATATATATATAGAGAGAGAGAGAGAGAGAGAGAAAGAGAGAGAGAGAGATAAATAGATAGATAGATAGATAGATAGTGTGAGAGTGTCTGAGAGAGAGATAGAGAGAGAGAAAGAGAGACAGACAGTTTGCCATAGTTGTTAGGGTGGTGGAGAACGAAATAATTATTACCTTTCCCAAGGGCATTAGTGTAAACGTGAATGCAACAGACTTGTTCGGAATTTCAACGGGACCCTATGTCTCTTTTTGCGCCGACATGCAACCAGCACATTGAGCGGTTAGATATTAGTTGAATCTGGATCTGAAATTCTCACAATATAATGCTCAATGTTATTAATATTCAATATTGACTTAAAACAACAAGTGAGATTTTTTAAAGAGATATAAACATTAGATGTTTCGGCTCTTGTACGCGCCGATCTTCTTCAATGTCTTTTTTTCATCATTACGACTTATTGATGCACATACGTATGAGTCTCTCTCTTTCTCCCCCTCTCTCTCTCTCTATATATATGTGTCTGTGTGTGTGTAGGTGTGTATGTGTATGTATGCATGTGTGTATGTGTGTGTAGCTGTAATCTTTAACGTACAATATCTTTACTCAATTTGAGTCATAAAAGCGTTCTTTCATAGAATTAATTACGGGAGACTCATATTCATGTTCTGACAGATACAGAGAAAGAGAGATGCGCGCACACACAGGCGCGTGCGAACGCACACACATACACACACGCACACACGTACAGAGCGAGAGAAAGAGAGAAAATTGAATAGAAAAAGACGATTAGAATTAATGTAAGGTAGATGTTTCACACACGCACACACACATACAATCACACGCACACACTGCTACAAAAACACCTAAACATTTTATGTCATTTAAATAATTGCATACATAGTTGGACTATGCGGCATTATCCGCATATATTATGACTGCATGCAATAACTAACCTGGCAAACGTACATACCTACATAAAATATATGAAGCGTAGTGCTAAATATACCTGCATCGTGTCTGCTGACGCAACGTCACGTCGGCAAACTTCCCGATGCAAACAAGAAATTCACCAGAGAATTTTATATCTTGAGTATATAGGTTAATAGTTAATAGTTAAATAACAATTAAATTTTGACGAGTTTTTTTCTCTTTCATTTTGTTGTCTTTTATTGTAACTCTTAGGCCTCTATTCTATGACCGTTTTTAAAAAAGTAGAACAGAACTAATGAAATAACTTTAACTTACATCACGTATCCTTGAGATATTCTTTAGACAGGACAGCGTCCTAGAGATTAGGCTAGCCAGCAGATGTCGTACGCCACGTAGCCACATTCTTTATTATCCAGTTTGTTCTCAGCGTAGTATTATTTGTTTGCGACGACTAGTAGCAGATATAATAGTCTTACATTATTTGATTTTCTTATATTATTATTAATAACTTTCTACTATTGTAGGATATTTTAACGATTATTGTAATATAATAATAACTAAGAAGAAGCTTATGAAGCTTTATTTGACGAGTTCAGCTTTAGTGCTGAAAAACATTTATTGTAATGGATGATTACAGGCGAGAGGGGAGATGGGATATGCTTATTTTATTATCACAATTACGTTTAGGCAAATAATTATTTTTTTAACTTTTTCTATCTATCTATCTATCTATCTATCTACCTATCTCCCCCCTCTCTCTCTCTCTCTCTCTCTCTATATATATATATATATATATATATATATATAGAGAGAGAGAGAGATAGCTAGCTAGATAGATAAAGAATAGACTGAGGTAGATAGATAGATAGATAGATAGATAGATATGGGAATAAACTATCTATCTATATCAGTCTATTCTTTATCTATTTAGATAGATGGATAGATAGATAAAGAATAGACTGACATAGATAGCCTATTCTTATCTATCTATCTATCTATCTATCTATCTATCTATCTATCTATCTTTTCATTAAGTTTCATTCATGAGGCACAAGCATTTCGCGGGCGATACCACTGCGAGATGTTGGCTGCTCTAATGCTTGAACACAAATGACTAAATTTCGTTACGTGTTTCTCAATTAAAGCTTCATTTAATTGTGGTCATAAACAATTGACCAGCTAGTATTAACTTAATTTCTGCCTTATATATTACTGCATAACTTCATAATAAATTGTCTATTCGAAGTATAATTCCATATTAATAGAATTAACTTGTATCCAGGCAAGCTGAGCAGAAAAAAAATGTAAACATCGAGCCACCTTTATCTTTCGCTAAACTTACAATAATCAGCTGACTTAGACAGACGTTAGGAACAGAATGAAGAAACACAATGTTGAAAGTGGAATGTACTATTATCGTACATTGTGGCACTGTTATTAGTGGTATTTTGTGATTGTCGATGAAGTATAAGTAAATGGCGCTTAAATTCATAAAGTCTAGGAAAGTTCATTAGAACATTTACCATGAAAGTATTTATAGAAAAAGCACGGAGAATCTACGTTATTGCAGTAGGAATGTGACTGAAGCTGAGATGCCAAGTCAAGACATTGCAGATTCTTAGGATTTTATCAAGAATTTCTAAATATGTAGCAGGAGAACCAAACCAAATGTGGCAGCAATACTGAAATCAAGGACGAATTGTAGACTTATATTCAACATACTCTTTTCCTTTCATATCAGCGGAAAACGTTAGCTGAGAAGGCGCAATGAGTCACTCACCTTGAGGTTAACGTCAGCCATACTAATGGAAAGTAAAAAGGGTTAAAAGAGACCAGTTTTCGTTCCAGGCGTTAAAACGAACAAACCGCTCCTTGCTCTATTTAACAACAGATTGTAGGTCATTTTTTATATCAGCTGCCAAGTTGACCTTATTGAACCGATCAGATTTACTATTAAGACAAGAGTAAATAGTTGTATCACCAGCACAGATACCGAGTTGAGAACTGATATCAGGAAGATCATTTATGAAAATTAGGAACAACGTAAGTCCAAAGATAGAACCCTGGGGAAAACCTGCATTAATGCAAAAAGATCTAGATGATTGTCCATTCAAGATAACATTCATTTCGCGATTTGAAAAACTGAAAAAAAAAGAAAAACTGAATCAGTTCAAAACTTCATCCAGAAATACCATAACCTTTCAACTTGTGTAGAAGACCAGTATGCCAAACCCTGTTAAATGCCTTCGATGTCAAAGCAACAACCAGAATTTCATTTTTATGTAAAGCTTGATAGAATCTTTCAGCAATAATCGTTCTTACATCAGCATATCATATTACTCATCTGAAAGAAGGCCCTACGAGGTGACATGCTTATTCAATTCTGTGTTAATTAGAATCTCTCGTACTTTGCCAAAAAGAGGTAGAAAGCTTGAGTTCTTGAAGACAGGAACTACAGATGAGGATTTCCAATAAGCAGGAATGCAAGAAGCAGCAAAACATTTATTGTAGAGTTTAGAGAGAAGAGGAGTCAGTTCAGGAGCACATTTCTTAATGACTATTGCAGAGACACCATAAAGACAACATGCTGTGTGAGAATCTAGTTTAGAGATGATCGCAGAAAGCATGAACGAAGTTTTATGCATAGCGCACTTAATATAGACTTAGTTCTAAGAGGAAAGGCAGGCAAAGATGTGTCAAGAGTAGAATTTGGAGAGAATTTACGAGCAAAACATTCTGCGTTATCTTCAGAATATGTTAACACCTCAAATTGAGTGAAAGGAGGAGGAGGACTAGAATGCTTATTTAATACTTATTTAAAATTTACTCTTTATTTAATACACTATTACAGAACTGCCAGTCATCTTGTTAGAGGCTATACGGTGCCTTATTCTCTCAGCAAAGACAGCCTCTTTGAGGACACGTTTACAATTTTTTCGAGTAAACATAAACAGGTGTCTGCTGCGATCAGAATTATCACACTGGTACACTCGGAAAAAGTGATACCTGTGTGGGTTATAAGGGCTGGACAGGCTGGTGTGAACCAAGGAGAAGAACCACTTGAGATTAGTACAAATGCATCAATGACGGCTTTAACCCAAGAAGAAATCTCTGTGGCATAATTTTCAATTAGTTAAGAATATCACTTCGAGTGGCGTCATGAATAAAGTCCCGAAATGAATCCCAATCAGTATGCTGGTAACAGAAAAAAAGTTTTGAGAATAGGAGTTTTTTTTATAATAGTTGACCCAAACGAAATGTCTATAGATACAACAGGGTGATCCGAATTACCAAGAGGAAAGAGTTGTGACACTCAACAAGAAAGAGGAGAGGAGGTAAGGAACAAATCAAGTAAATAAGATATCTATCTATCTATCTATCTATCTATCTATCTATCTATCTATCTATCTATCGCAGTCTGTTCATATCTATCTATTGCAGTCTGTTCACATCTATCTATCTATCTATCTATCTATCTATCTATCTATCTATCTATCTATCTATCTATCTATCTATCAAAGACACCTTTAGCATCCTCGATGTGTAGACCTGGAGAAATAAACAAAATCAAAAGCAACCTTTAAAAGGTAATAGCATTGTTTTGCATAACATTACGAATAACCAGACAATCCACATGGAATTAACATTTTTCTTTTCTTTTTCTTTTTTTCATGTGATATTTTTGTAATATACTGATTTCACTATTAGACACTATTCGAAGGAGTAAGTGGCAACCATTTGCATTAGCTATTATTCTTTTGTGGAGAAAACCACCTAGATACTTTCCGAAAGATTTCGTAACCTCACAAGAAGAATTCTTCAGAATGTGACCCAATAATGAAAAAAAGAAAAAAAAAGTGCCTTTAAAAGATGGCAGCAAAAATAGCCACAATTTGATCATTGGCTTTTCATTTTCATTTCTTTCCTTATTATTTCTTTCTTTTTGAATTATTTTTTATACACTCTTTTCAAGATACGGCGATTCGGAATGTGATGGCAGCTCACCGGAACCGGAAACCTTAAATGGTGTAAGCGGCTGTATGACCGGGTCAGATATTGTGCGGGTTGATTTCAGGTAATGGCGTCGGGTAGAGGTAGGTAGCATCTGTCCTTTCATGAAGGAAGAAGAAAGAAAAGAAAATGTTTTTTCAAAGACAACTAAAGTGGAAGATACGGAAAAAAGTAGAAAGTGCTTTAATGTTGAGAGGTAAGGAGAGGAGAAGTGTGTGGTTCGTAGCTTAACTGCTTAGCTTGTCGAGGCATGCAGTAATAGGGAAAATATGAGAAAATAAAGAAGAAAAAAAACTAGTGAAATAATCTGATCGGTGACTGAAGAAAGAAGGGACGAAATAAAGAAAGTTAAAGAGAAAGAATAAAGAAATATATAGAAAGGAAAATTAGAACGTAGAAGAAATAAATTAGAAAAAGAAAGAAGGAAAATAAACGAGAGAGAGAGAGAGAGAGAGAGAGAGAGAGAGAGAGAGAGAGAGAGAGAGAGAGAGAGAGAGACAAACAATGAATCAAAAGAATTGTCAGAGGAAGAGAAAAATATAGAAGGAATAACGATAATGCGAGAAGGGAGAAAAGAAATGAAAATAGAGGAAGAAAGAAAAAGAGGATATATAGTGGGAATATATTGAAATGGAAAAAGAGGTAAAAAAGGAAGGAATCGAAGAAAAAAGGGTAAATAGACAGTAACAACAAAGAAACGAGGAAAGGAAGGGAGCAAGGGAAAAGTCTAAAAAGATAGTAAGAAGAAAAGGGAGGGAGCAAGGGAAAAAGGCTAAAAAGATAGTAAGAAGAAAGAAAGAAGAAAAGGGAGGGAGCAAGGGAAAAAGGCTAAAAAGATAGCAAGAAGAAAGAAAGAAGAAAAGGGAGGGAGCAAGGGAAAAAGGCTAAAAAGATAGCAAGAAGAAAGAAAGAAGAAAAGGGAGGGAGCAAGGGAAAAAGGCTAAAAAGATAGCAAGAAGAAAGAAAGAAGAAAAGGGAGGGAGCAAGGGAAAAAGGCTAAAAAGATAGTAAGAAGAAAGAAAGAAGAAAAGGGAGGGAGCAAGGGAAAAAGGCTAAAAAGATAGCAAGAAGAAAGAAAGAAGAAAAGGGAGGGAGCAAGGGAAAAAGGCTAAAAAGATAGCAAGAAGAAAGAAAGAAGAAAAGGGAGGGAGCAAGGGAAAAAGGCTAAAAAGATAGTAAGAAGAAAGAAAGAAGAAAAGGGAGGGAGCAAGGGAAAAAGGCTAAAAAGATAGTAAGAAGAAAGAAAGAAGAAAAGGGAGGGAGCAAGGGAAAAAGGCTAAAAAGATAGCAAGAAGAAAGAAAGAAGAAAAGGGAGGGAGCAAGGGAAAAAGGCTAAAAAGATAGCAAGAAGAAAGAAAGAAGAAAAGGGAAGGAGCAAGGGAAAAAGGCTAAAAAGATAGTAAGAAGAAAGAAAGAAGAAAAGGGAGGGAGCAAGGGAAAAAGGCTAAAAAGATAGCAAGAAGAAAGAAAGAAGAAAAGGGAGGGAGCAAGGGAAAAAGGCTAAAAAGATAGTAAGAAGAAAGAAAGAAGAAAAGGGAGGGAGCAAGGGAAAAAGGCTAAAAAGATAGCAAGAAGAAAGAAAGAAGAAAAGGGAGGGAGCAAGGGAAAAAGGCTAAAAAGATAGCAAGAAGAAAGAAAGAAGAAAAGGGAGGGAGCAAGGGAAAAAGGCTAAAAAGATAGTAAGAAGAAAGAAAGAAGAAAAGGGAGGGAGCAAGGGAAAAAGGCTAAAAAGATAGCAAGAAGAAAGAAAGAAGAAAAGGGAGGGAGCAAGGGAAAAAGGCTAAAAAGATAGTAAGAAGAAAGAAAGAAGAAAAGGGAGGGAGCAAGGGAAAAAGGCTAAAAAGATAGTAAGAAGAAAGAAAGAAGAAAAGGGAGGGAGCAAGGGAAAAAGGCTAAAAAGATAGTAAGAAGAAAGAAAGAAGAAAAGGGAGGGAGCAAGGGAAAAAGGCTAAAAAGTTAGCAAGAAGAAAGAAAGAAGAAAAGGGAGGGAGCAAGGGAAAAAGGCTAAAAAGATAGCAAGAAGAAAGAAAGAAGAAAAGGGAGGGAGCAAGGGAAAAAGGCTAAAAAGATAGCAAGAAGAAAGAAAGAAGAAAAGGGAGGGAGCAAGGGAAAAAGGCTAAAAAGATAGCAAGAAGAAAGAAAGAAGAAAAGGGAGGGAGCAAGGGAAAAAGGCTAAAAAGATAGCAAGAAGAAAGAAAGAAGAAAAGGGAGGGAGCAAGGGAAAAAGGCTAAAAAGATAGTAAGAAGAAAGAAAGAAGAAAAGGGAGGGAGCAAGGGAAAAAGGCTAAAAAGATAGTAAGAAGAAAGAAAGAAGAAAAGGGAGGGAGCAAGGGAAAAAGGCTAAAAAGATAGTAAGAAGAAAGAAAGAAGAAAAGGGAGGGAGCAAGGGAAAAAGGTTAAAAAGATAGTAAGAAGAAAGAAACAAGAAAAGGGAGGGAGCAAGGGAAAAAGGCTAAAAAGATAGTAAGAAGAAAGAAAGAAGAAAAGGGAGGGAGCAAGGGAAAAAGGCTAAAAAGATAGTAAGAAGAAAGAAAGAAGAAAAGGGAGGGAGCAAGGGAAAAAGGCTAAAAAGATAGCAAGAAGAAAGAAAGAAGAAAAGGGAGGGAGCAAGGGAAAAAGGCTAAAAAGATAGCAAGAAGAAAGAAAGAAGAAAAGGGAGGGAGCAAGGGAAAAAGGCTAAAAAGATAGCAAGAAGAAAGAAAGAAGAAAAGGGAGGGAGCAAGGGAAAAAGGCTAAAAAGATAGTAAGAAGAAAGAAAGAAGAAAAGGGAGGGAGCAAGGGAAAAAGGCTAAAAAGATAGCAAGAAGAAAGAAAGAAGAAAAGGGAGGGAGCAAGGGAAAAAGGCTAAAAAGATAGCAAGAAGAAAGAAAGAAGAAAAGGGAGGGAGCAAGGGAAAAAGGCTAAAAAGATAGCAAGAAGAAAGAAAGAAGAAAAGGGAGGGAGCAAGGGAAAACGGATAAAAAGATAGTAAGAAGAAAGATAGAAGAAAAGGGAGGGAGCAAGGGAAAAAGGATAAAAAGATAGCAAGAAGAAAGAAAGAAGAAAAGGGAGGGAGCAAGGGAAAAAGGCTAAAAAGATAGCAAGAAGAAAGAAAGAAGAAAAGGGAGGGAGCAAGGGAAAAAGGCTAAAAAGATAGCAAGAAGAAAGAAAGAAGAAAAGGGAGGGAGCAAGGGAAAAAGGCTAAAAAGATAGCAAGAAGAAAGAAAGAAGAAAAGGGAGGGAGCAAGGGAAAAAGGATAAAAAGATAGCAAGAAGAAAGAAAGAAGAAAAGGGAGGGAGCAAGGGAAAAAGGCTAAAAAGATAGTAAGAAGAAAGAAAGAAGAAAAGGGAGGGAGCAAGGGAAAAAGGCTAAAAAGATAGTAAGAAGAAAGAAAGAAGAAAAGAGAGGGAGCAAGGGAAAAAGGCTAAAAAGATAGTAAGAAGAAAGAAAGAAGAAAAGGGAGGGAGCAAGGGAAAAAGGCTAAAAAGATAGCAAGAAGAAAGAAAGAAGAAAAGGGAGGGAGCAAGGGAAAAAGGCTAAAAAGATAGTAAGAAGAAAGAAAGAAGAAAAGGGAGGGAGCAAGGGAAAAAGGCTAAAAAGATAGTAAGAAGAAAGAAAGAAGAAAAGGGAGGGAGCAAGGGAAAAAGGCTAAAAAGATAGTAAGAAGAAAGAAAGAAGAAAAGGGAGGGAGCAAGGGAAAAAGGCTAAAAAGATAGCAAGAAGAAAGAAAGAAGAAAAGGGAGGGAGCAAGGGAAAAAGGCTAAAAAGATAGCAAGAAGAAAGAAAGAAGAAAAGGGAGGGAGCAAGGGAAAAAGGCTAAAAAGATAGCAAGAAGAAAGAAAGAAGAAAAGGGAGGGAGCAAGGGAAAAAGGCTAAAAAGATAGCAAGAAGAAAGAAAGAAGAAAAGGGAGGGAGCAAGGGAAAAAGGCTAAAAAGATAGCAAGAAGAAAGAAAGAAGAAAAGGGAGGGAGCAAGGGAAAAAGGCTAAAAAGATAGTAAGAAGAAAGAAAGAAGAAAAGGGAGGGAGCAAGGGAAAAAGGCTAAAAAGATAGTAAGAAGAAAGAAAGAAGAAAAGGGAGGGAGCAAGGGAAAAAGGCTAAAAAGATAGTAAGAAGAAAGAAAGAAGAAAAGGGAGGGAGCAAGGGAAAAAGGCTAAAAAGATAGCAAGAAGAAAGAAAGAAGAAAAGGGAGGGAGCAAGGGAAAAAGGCTAAAAAGATAGCAAGAAGAAAGAAAGAAGAAAAGGGAGGGAGCAAGGGAAAAAGGCTAAAAAGATAGTAAGAAGAAAGAAAGAAGAAAAGGGAGGGAGCAAGGGAAAAAGGCTAAAAAGATAGTAAGAAGAAAGAAAGAAGAAAAGGGAGGGAGCAAGGGAAAAAGGCTAAAAAGATAGCAAGAAGAAAGAAAGAAGAAAAGGGAGGGAGCAAGGGAAAAAGGCTAAAAAGATAGCAAGAAGAAAGAAAGAAGAAAAGGGAGGGAGCAAGGGAAAAAGGCTAAAAAGATAGCAAGAAGAAAGAAAGAAGAAAAGGGAGGGAGCAAGGGAAAAAGGCTAAAAAGATAGCAAGAAGAAAGAAAGAAGAAAAGGGAGGGAGCAAGGGAAAAAGGCTAAAAAGATAGTAAGAAGAAAGAAAGAAGAAAAGGGAGGGAGCAAGGGAAAAAGGCTAAAAAGATAGCAAGAAGAAAGAAAGAAGAAAAGGGAGGGAGCAAGGGAAAAAGGCTAAAAAGATAGTAAGAAGAAAGAAAGAAGAAAAGGGAGGGAGCAAGGGAAAACGGATAAAAAGATAGTAAGAAGAAAGATAGAAGAAAAGGGAGGGAGCAAGGGAAAAAGGATAAAAAGATAGCAAGAAGAAAGAAAGAAGAAAAGGGAGGGAGCAAGGGAAAAAGGCTAAAAAGATAGCAAGAAGAAAGAAAGAAGAAAAGGGAGGGAGCAAGGGAAAAAGGCTAAAAAGATAGCAAGAAGAAAGAAAGAAGAAAAGGGAGGGAGCAAGGGAAAAAGGCTAAAAAGATAGCAAGAAGAAAGAAAGAAGAAAAGGGAGGGAGCAAGGGAAAAAGGCTAAAAAGATAGTAAGAAGAAAGAAAGAAGAAAAGGGAGGGAGCAAGGGAAAAAGGCTAAAAAGATAGTAAGAAGAAAGAAAGAAGAAAAGGGAGGGAGCAAGGGAAAAAGGCTAAAAAGATAGCAAGAAGAAAGAAAGAAGAAAAGGGAGGGAGCAAGGGAAAAAGGCTAAAAAGATAGCAAGAAGAAAGAAAGAAGAAAAGGGAGGGAGCAAGGGAAAAAGGCTAAAAAGATAGCAAGAAGAAAGAAAGAAGAAAAGGGAGGGAGCAAGGGAAAAAGGCTAAAAAGATAGTAAGAAGAAAGAAAGAAGAAAAGGGAGGGAGCAAGGGAAAAAGGCTAAAAAGATAGCAAGAAGAAAGAAAGAAGAAAAGGGAGGGAGCAAGGGAAAAAGGCTAAAAAGATAGCAAGAAGAAAGAAAGAAGAAAAGGGAGGGAGCAAGGGAAAAAGGCTAAAAAGATAGTAAGAAGAAAGAAAGAAGAAAAGGGAGGGAGCAAGGGAAAAAGGCTAAAAAGATAGTAAGAAGAAAGAAAGAAGAAAAGGGAGGGAGCAAGGGAAAAAGGCTAAAAAGATAGTAAGAAGAAAGAAAGAAGAAAAGGGAGGGAGCAAGGGAAAAAGGCTAAAAAGATAGCAAGAAGAAAGAAAGAAGAAAAGGGAGGGAGCAAGGGAAAAAGGCTAAAAAGATAGTAAGAAGAAAGAAAGAAGAAAAGGGAGGGAGCAAGGGAAAAAGGCTAAAAAGATAGCAAGAAGAAAGAAAGAAGAAAAGGGAGGGAGCAAGGGAAAAAGGCTAAAAAGATAGCAAGAAGAAAGAAAGAAGAAAAGGGAGGGAGCAAGGGAAAAAGGCTAAAAAGATAGCAAGAAGAAAGAAAGAAGAAAAGGGAGGGAGCAAGGGAAAAAGGCTAAAAAGATAGTAAGAAGAAAGAAAGAAGAAAAGGGAGGGAGCAAGGGAAAAAGGCTAAAAAGATAGTAAGAAGAAAGAAAGAAGAAAAGGGAGGGAGCAAGGGAAAAAGGCTAAAAAGATAGTAAGAAGAAAGAAAGAAGAAAAGGGAGGGAGCAAGGGAAAAAGGCTAAAAAGATAGCAAGAAGAAAGAAAGAAGAAAAGGGAGGGAGCAAGGGAAAAAGGCTAAAAAGATAGTAAGAAGAAAGAAAGAAGAAAAGGGAGGGAGCAAGGGAAAAAGGCTAAAAAGATAGCAAGAAGAAAGAAAGAAGAAAAGGGAGGGAGCAAGGGAAAAAGGCTAAAAAGATAGTAAGAAGAAAGAAAGAAGAAAAGGGAGGGAGCAAGGGAAAAAGGCTAAAAAGATAGTAAGAAGAAAGAAAGAAGAAAAGGGAGGGAGCAAGGGAAAAAGGCTAAAAAGATAGCAAGAAGAAAGAAAGAAGAAAAGGGAGGGAGCAAGGGAAAAAGGCTAAAAAGATAGCAAGAAGAAAGAAAGAAGAAAAGGGAGGGAGCAAGGGAAAAAGGCTAAAAAGATAGCAAGAAGAAAGAAAGAAGAAAAGGGAGGGAGCAAGGGAAAAAGGCTAAAAAGATAGCAAGAAGAAAGAAAGAAGAAAAGGGAGGGAGCAAGGGAAAAAGGCTAAAAAGATAGTAAGAAGAAAGAAAGAAGAAAAGGGAGGGAGCAAGGGAAAAAGGCTAAAAAGATAGTAAGAAGAAAGAAAGAAGAAAAGGGAGGGAGCAAGGGAAAAAGGCTAAAAAGATAGTAAGAAGAAAGAAAGAAGAAAAGGGAGGGAGCAAGGGAAAAAGGCTAAAAAGATAGCAAGAAGAAAGAAAGAAGAAAAGGGAGGGAGCAAGGGAAAAAGGCTAAAAAGATAGTAAGAAGAAAGAAAGAAGAAAAGGGAGGGAGCAAGGGAAAAAGGCTAAAAAGATAGCAAGAAGAAAGAAAGAAGAAAAGGGAGGGAGCAAGGGAAAAAGGCTAAAAAGATAGTAAGAAGAAAGAAAGAAGAAAAGGGAGGGAGCAAGGGAAAAAGGCTAAAAAGATAGTAAGAAGAAAGAAAGAAAAGGGAGGGAGCAAGGGAAAAAGGCTAAAAAGATAGCAAGAAGAAAGAAAGAAGAAAAGGGAGGGAGCAAGGGAAAAAGGCTAAAAAGATAGCAAGAAGAAAGAAAGAAGAAAAGGGAGGGAGCAAGGGAAAAAGGCTAAAAAGATAGTAAGAAGAAAGAAAGAAGAAAAGGGAGGGAGCAAGGGAAAAAGGCTAAAAAGATAGTAAGAAGAAAGAAAGAAGAAAAGGGAGGGAGCAAGGGAAAAAGGCTAAAAAGATAGTAAGAAGAAAGAAAGAAGAAAAGGGAGGGAGCAAGGGAAAAAGGCTAAAAAGATAGTAAGAAGAAAGAAAGAAGAAAAGGGAGGGAGCAAGGGAAAAAGGCTAAAAAGATAGCAAGAAGAAAGAAAGAAGAAAAGGGAGGGAGCAAGGGAAAAAGGCTAAAAAGATAGCAAGAAGAAAGAAAGAAGAAAAGGGAGGGAGCAAGGGAAAAAGGCTAAAAAGATAGCAAGAAGAAAGAAAGAAGAAAAGGGAGGGAGCAAGGGAAAAAGGCTAAAAAGATAGTAAGAAGAAAGAAAGAAGAAAAGGGAGGGAGCAAGGGAAAAAGGCTAAAAAGATAGTAAGAAGAAAGAAAGAAGAAAAGGGAGGGAGCAAGGGAAAAAGGCTAAAAAGATAGTAAGAAGAAAGAAAGAAGAAAAGGGAGGGAGCAAGGGAAAAAGGCTAAAAAGATAGCAAGAAGAAAGAAAGAAGAAAAGGGAGGGAGCAAGGGAAAAAGGCTAAAAAGATAGCAAGAAGAAAGAAAGAAGAAAAGGGAGGGAGCAAGGGAAAAAGGCTAAAAAGATAGCAAGAAGAAAGAAAGAAGAAAAGGGAGGGAGCAAGGGAAAAAGGCTAAAAAGATAGTAAGAAGAAAGAAAGAAGAAAAGGGAGGGAGCAAGGGAAAAAGGCTAAAAAGATAGTAAGAAGAAAGAAAGAAGAAAAGGGAGGGAGCAAGGGAAAAAGGCTAAAAAGATAGTAAGAAGAAAGAAAGAAGAAAAGGGAGGGAGCAAGGGAAAAAGGCTAAAAAGATAGCAAGAAGAAAGAAAGAAGAAAAGGGAGGGAGCAAGGGAAAAAGGCTAAAAAGATAGCAAGAAGAAAGAAAGAAGAAAAGGGAGGGAGCAAGGGAAAAAGGCTAAAAAGATAGCAAGAAGAAAGAAAGAAGAAAAGGGAGGGAGCAAGGGAAAAAGGCTAAAAAGATAGTAAGAAGAAAGAAAGAAGAAAAGGGAGGGAGCAAGGGAAAAAGGCTAAAAAGATAGTAAGAAGAAAGAAAGAAGAAAAGGGAGGGAGCAAGGGAAAAAGGCTAAAAAGATAGTAAGAAGAAAGAAAGAAGAAAAGGGAGGGAGCAAGGGAAAAAGGCTAAAAAGATAGTAAGAAGAAAGAAAGAAGAAAAGGGAGGGAGCAAGGGAAAAAGGCTAAAAAGATAGCAAGAAGAAAGAAAGAAGAAAAGGGAGGGAGCAAGGGAAAAAGGCTAAAAAGATAGCAAGAAGAAAGAAAGAAGAAAAGGGAGGGAGCAAGGGAAAAAGGCTAAAAAGATAGCAAGAAGAAAGAAAGAAGAAAAGGGAGGGAGCAAGGGAAAAAGGCTAAAAAGATAGCAAGAAGAAAGAAAGAAGAAAAGGGAGGGAGCAAGGGAAAAAGGCTAAAAAGATAGTAAGAAGAAAGAAAGAAGAAAAGGGAGGGAGCAAGGGAAAAAGGCTAAAAAGATAGTAAGAAGAAAGAAAGAAGAAAAGGGAGGGAGCAAGGGAAAAAGGCTAAAAAGATAGTAAGAAGAAAGAAAGAAGAAAAGGGAGGGAGCAAGGGAAAAAGGCTAAAAAGATAGCAAGAAGAAAGAAAGAAGAAAAGGGAGGGAGCAAGGGAAAAAGGCTAAAAAGATAGGAAGAAGAAAGAAAGAAGAAAAGGGAGGGAGCAAGGGAAAAAGGCTAAAAAGATAGCAAGAAGAAAGAAAGAAGAAAAGGGAGGGAGCAAGGGAAAAAGGCTAAAAAGATAGCAAGAAGAAAGAAAGAAGAAAAGGGAGGGAGCAAGGGAAAAAGGCTAAAAAGATAGCAAGAAGAAAGAAAGAAGAAAAGGGAGGGAGCAAGGGAAAAAGGCTAAAAAGATAGTAAGAAGAAAGAAAGAAGAAAAGGGAGGGAGCAAGGGAAAAAGGCTAAAAAGATAGTAAGAAGAAAGAAAGAAGAAAAGGGAGGGAGCAAGGGAAAAAGGCTAAAAAGATAGTAAGAAGAAAGAAAGAAGAAAAGGGAGGGAGCAAGGGAAAAAGGCTAAAAAGATAGCAAGAAGAAAGAAAGAAGAAAAGGGAGGGAGCAAGGGAAAAAGGCTAAAAAGATAGCAAGAAGAAAGAAAGAAGAAAAGGGAGGGAGCAAGGGAAAAAGGCTAAAAAGATAGCAAGAAGAAAGAAAGAAGAAAAGGGAGGGAGCAAGGGAAAAAGGCTAAAAAGATAGTAAGAAGAAAGAAAGAAGAAAAGGGAGGGAGCAAGGGAAAAAGGCTAAAAAGATAGTAAGAAGAAAGAAAGAAGAAAAGGGAGGGAGCAAGGGAAAAAGGCTAAAAAGATAGCAAGAAGAAAGAAAGAAGAAAAGGGAGGGAGCAAGGGAAAAAGGCTAAAAAGATAGCAAGAAGAAAGAAAGAAGAAAAGGGAGGGAGCAAGGGAAAAAGGCTAAAAAGATAGCAAGAAGAAAGAAAGAAGAAAAGGGAGGGAGCAAGGGAAAAAGGCTAAAAAGATAGCAAGAAGAAAGAAAGAAGAAAAGGGAGGGAGCAAGGGAAAAAGGCTAAAAAGATAGTAAGAAGAAAGAAAGAAGAAAAGGGAGGGAGCAAGGGAAAAAGGCTAAAAAGATAGTAAGAAGAAAGAAAGAAGAAAAGGGAGGGAGCAAGGGAAAAAGGCTAAAAAGATAGTAAGAAGAAAGAAAGAAGAAAAGGGAGGGAGCAAGGGAAAAAGGCTAAAAAGATAGCAAGAAGAAAGAAAGAAGAAAAGGGAGGGAGCAAGGGAAAAAGGCTAAAAAGATAGTAAGAAGAAAGAAAGAAGAAAAGGGAGGGAGCAAGGGAAAAAGGCTAAAAAGATAGCAAGAAGAAAGAAAGAAGAAAAGGGAGGGAGCAAGGGAAAAAGGCTAAAAAGATAGCAAGAAGAAAGAAAGAAGAAAAGGGAGGGAGCAAGGGAAAAAGGCTAAAAAGATAGCAAGAAGAAAGAAAGAAGAAAAGGGAGGGAGCAAGGGAAAAAGGCTAAAAAGATAGTAAGAAGAAAGAAAGAAGAAAAGGGAGGGAGCAAGGGAAAAAGGCTAAAAAGATAGTAAGAAGAAAGAAAGAAGAAAAGGGAGGGAGCAAGGGAAAAAGGCTAAAAAGATAGTAAGAAGAAAGAAAGAAGAAAAGGGAGGGAGCAAGGGAAAAAGGCTAAAAAGATAGCAAGAAGAAAGAAAGAAGAAAAGGGAGGGAGCAAGGGAAAAAGGCTAAAAAGATAGTAAGAAGAAAGAAAGAAGAAAAGGGAGGGAGCAAGGGAAAAAGGCTAAAAAGATAGCAAGAAGAAAGAAAGAAGAAAAGGGAGGGAGCAAGGGAAAAAGGCTAAAAAGATAGTAAGAAGAAAGAAAGAAGAAAAGGGAGGGAGCAAGGGAAAAAGGCTAAAAAGATAGTAAGAAGAAAGAAAGAAGAAAAGGGAGGGAGCAAGGGAAAAAGGCTAAAAAGATAGTAAGAAGAAAGAAAGAAGAAAATGGAGGGAGCAAGGGAAAAAGGCTAAAAAGATAGTAAGAAGAAAGAAAGAAGAAAAGGGAGGGAGCAAGAGAAAAAGGCTAAAAAGATAGTAAGAAGAAAGAAAGAAGAAAAGGGAGGGAGCAAGAGAAAAAGGCTAAAAAGATAGTAAGAAGAAAGAAAGAAGAAAAAGAAAAAATGAAATAGAAATAAACAACGGATATATTACGAAAGAGGAAATTAATTGAAACGTCAAAGATATAAACAAAAATAAAAGAAAAAGAAAAGTAAATACAGAAGGAAAAAAGATCAGTCAAGCAAAAAATCGAAGGGGAAAAGATTAGCTGGATTATATATGAAAAGCAATACAAGAAAAAAGCGAGGAAAAGAAAAATCTTAAAAGAAACTCTCTCTCATTGTGTGTTTGTGTGTGTCTCTGTGTGTGTGTGTTTGTGTATTTGCGTGCGTGTGTATGCGTGTATGTGAGTGAGTGTTAGGGAGCCAAAGGAAGAGAAGGAAAATAAGAAGTAAAACGAATAATAAAAATATAAATAAAGAAAAAAAGGAGACTAAAACTCTTAAAAAAGGGAAAAGGAAAACAAAAACGAACCATAATAAAGTAAAAAGAAAAGCAGCAGAAAACAAAAAGAAATCAAACTCTAGAATACTTAAGTCGGTTATCTGTTTTTTTTTTTAAAAAAAGAAACAAAAAGAAAGAAAATCGAGAGATGTGCAATATATTGTTCGTCCTGGCAAGGATAAATCGTGATGCAAGCGTTTGACGAGAACTAACATTAGTATGGTCAGTGAATTCTGAAAAAAAGAAGCAATTATAATATAAATAAGAAGAAATATATATAATCATGACATACATCTATCTATCTATCTATCTATCTATCTATCTATCTATCTATCTATCTAATTCGATATAACACGATATAAGACCCATTATGTCTTTTAAAAATAGCTAAAAATCACTTCGCATCTTATAAACGAAAGTAAGTTTTCCTGTAGGCTAATTTCATTCCCAATTTGGAGATAAAATTTACCTCAGATAAATTTGACATCAGATAGTCACTTCTACTTAACCCGACTCCATAATACTCTAACAATTCATGTTATTGAGTGAGAGATGAACACGCCAACCATAGGACACAGCGTGAAAATGCTATACCAGGCACATGCGTCACAGCCAAATGTGCGTGATAAGGTGAGAGGTTTTGATAAATGCAGCATTTAACCTTGCAAATAGTGCCCGGTTACAAATATCTTCAGTGCGATTAACCCAGTTTGCTCAAACTGTCTGCGATTGAAGGTGTTCCCAAGTATCAAGACGTGACCCACAAGTTGCCTTCCTATTGTAATGTTATTGTTATAACACATATTCGTAGTGGGTATAACGTAATTCGTTAAGTATTCTTTATACGTAATGTTTAGGGCATTGTCGTAACGCCTGTATAGTTAGTATGAAGACTGACTACCATACGACTGGTATCTATTCAGCCCCCACCCTTGAGATGAGTTGTGACACAAGGTCGGGATTATTGTGGGAGACTCGAGCGTTTCCATCAGGGCCATCATTCAAAATATACCCAACCCCGCTCTATTTTTTCTGTCGAGTCGCTATCCGAATGAGCCATCCTAAGCCCGAAGACAAAAGTTTTGTCACCCTCTGCCCGAAGACAGAGATATTGTCTTGTCGCAAGCCTGGGACAGACTGCGATTGGACAGGTACTGCGGACACAAGGTCAAGTTTTATGTGAGGAAAGATCGAATTCCGGTATAGTACTGGTTTGTTTTTCTCAAACGAGTCTCTATCTGAAAACAGGGCCCCGATTGAGTCATCCTCCACCGGAAGACAGAGAGAGGTCTTTTCACCCTCTGCCCGGAGACAGAGGTCGTGTCTTGTCGTGAGCCTGGGACAGTCTGCGATTTGACTGGTATTTACCCAATCCTCCCCACAAGAAGGGATGTGGCACAAGGTCGGCTTTTATGAGGGGCAATTACGAGCCCCTTAGGCTCGGTCAAAAATTCCCCATAGACCTCACATATACGGGGTCTGGTTTGTCTACTTCCCTAGACAAGACTCTGCCCATACGCATAGCTTCGTCTGAGTTCGACAAGTCTGTCGCGAGCCTAACAGCGAACTGCCTGATTGCGGTGACTGGTATTTACCCAATCCTCTCCACAAGGATTTATGAGGAGCGATTCCGAGTCCGTAAGCTCGAGCAAAATTTCCGTAGACCCCGTATGCATGGGGTCTCGTTTATCTACCTCCTTTGACTAGACTCTACTAATTAGCATATCCTCGTCTAGAAGTGAGTTCCACAAGTCTGTCGCGAGCCTGGCAGCGATCTGCCTAACCGCGGTTTGATTACTATTCTGTTCAATCTTTTCTAAAATTTTCGTTCCAGCTTCAGCCTCTTATCCCACCGTTAGACATCGCATGAAAATTAATGCCTTGAACATATCCGGAGTCATTTCCTTTAGTTTAAATTGTTCACATTTTTTGTTGACGGTACCCATATACTTGACAAAATTTTCAACATCTTGTTTGTTTAAATTTATTCACCTGCAACGAGCACTGAAGAAAGAACACTTGTCACTAAGCATTTTCGTTAGAATGTGTATTGTCTTCAAATTCTATTTCACCTGGTTTTTGTACTCTATCGGCGCTATTTTTCTCAAAAAACAACCTGGTTTTATAACGTCTTAATTTCCAGCCACTGCATTCTTGATTAAATATTTCTTCATGTCTGCAGAAATACGCAACAAAAGTCAGTCCGTCATCAGGATTGTATACAAATTCTGATACGGTGCTTTGCACCGCGTCTGCCGTAAAGCATTTTTCTTTAAAACCACTTCCAACAACTCTTGTTATTGTTTTTGCAACTGTTGGGTATTTTGTTGCTGTTGCTTCTGTTGTTGTTGTTGCTGTTGAATTTCAACTATTGAAGCCAAAATTTTCTCCATATCTACAAGAAATTTTTGTAACTCTGGTTGCACACGTATGACTTTCGAAAATCTGGTCGCCCACTATTATAACTCCAGTGGTGCTTGTTATACCGCGCTTGAGTTAAAGTTTCTTGTTGTCAACTATTATAAATCCAGTAATAATGTTGCGATTTTATCCCGCGCTCGTGTTCGAATATCCTTGTCGCCATCTACTATAACTTCCTATTGTAAAGTTATTGTTATAGCACACACTCGTACTCTCTTGCTTTTTATATACAGTAACATTTTTTCCTCTTGCTAAAATTAGGGACCACCACCAAAAACGCAATACCTAAGGTTTAAAATGAGTTTTTAAAAATGAAATATTTTTCTTGAAGCTTTTATTTTACTTTTAATTTCAAGCTAATAGATTAAATTTAATATTTTGAATAAGCTTTGCTCTATTTCAAAAACTACTTTAACTTGACTGGAAGGAGTTGTTTGTCTGCTAAAATAGCTGAATTTCCAAAACAATTTATTTTTAACTGCAAAAAAGACGCTAAAAATCTCAATACTAATCTTTGGCCCACCCGCTAACGCAAGAAAAACAAGATTTTTAACCAAATGTCGAACGTGCTAGAAAGGATTAAAAAACTTAACAAAATAATAAAAAATGTTTTGGACTTTCCTCTTAATAATAACATAAATATTTTGATAATAATTTAGGATCTTTTTTCATCATGGTATGCTCTTTTTGGGATATTTTTGGAGGTAACAAGCTAAAATGCTTTCGTAATGTTAAGATTTAAAAACACTACTTCAATACACTACTTTTCCTGAATATGCCTTATTAAAATGGAGGTGAAGATAGGGTATATTTGCACTATTTGTGACGTTAAATACCTTATCTTTCTTTTTAATCATTTCACCCCAAGGAAGGCGATAATGATACTAAGACGCAAGGGGTTACTGGGAGTGAAAAAAAGTGAAGACTTTAGCGAGGAAAAAGGGCAAAAAAAGAAGACGTTTCAAGAAAACAGAATATGATGTTTGGCGTTGCATTTAAATTTTGGAAGAATTGCAAGAGATGTGTGAAAAAAAGTTACTAGAATATAACATACGGTTGAATCTAACTACTTCAACAGTAAACCGTTGAAACCTAGTTGCCAGTCGAGTAGCACGCTTAAATTCATACACTCGAGGCATCAAGGAGGAAAGCTCAAAAGAACAATTGTCATGAAAATCAATCAATCTATCTATCTATCTATCTATCTATCTATCTATCTATCTATCTATGCGCGTGCGCGCGTGTGTATGGTCTTCGATGCTATGAAAATGCTCAGTTTTGCTATGATACCTGGTGGGTCAGCGTGAACAGCAACTAGATTGTTCATGGCAAGGCGACATGAATTATCAGAGTTCGAACGAGTTATGATAGTCATTGCTAGATGGATTTCCATTTTGAGGACATTTGATATCCCTCGATCTGCGATGTTACGACTGTACCAGGAATATCTGATGGAGGGCATGACCGCTCATCCTGGACAGTGCATTGGCCGACAACGTGTCCTTCATGATCGTAACCAGAGGCATCTGGTTAAAATCACAAACCACAAACGCATGCACTGCAGGACTTATTGTAAACATACATTCTCGCTCAGTCTTTCACCGACTGGACGAATTGCACCACGTTGTTTCGATTTCATTTTGACTCAGGGTGCACAAAATATAGAAAAGGCCCTATGTAGAAAGGAACAGAAGGTGAAACCAACGCTACGATGAGAAATGAAAACACGAATTCTATATTTGGTTCACGGATTAACTTGGCCTGCTCTCGGTGGGTTGGTAGGTGGGACTTGGGATATCTTCGCTGCTACTTACGTCTTCTCTCACGACAGGCTAACGAACCAGGTCTTCAATTCTTACAATATATCTCTCTTGCTAACGTCACTCTTGACTCGCATTCTGGGTAAGACGATAAACTACATCCGCGTCTTTGATAAGACGATAGACTACATCCAACAGCAACGCCTCTGATCAGGATGTTTTGATGAGCGTGGAACCACCTTTTAATTGCTGGTGTTCCCAGGTCCACCCTGAACCGATGTGGTAGCACCTGTTAGAGTCTCAGCTATGGGTAAATAGTTAGCCCCCAAACTGAGGTCAAAACACCATGAAAATGTAAAAATAGGTTTTAATACTTTGTAAAATAAAATTATTACCAGCAATAAATTTTTGAAGAAAAATTATTACCAGCAATATATTATTACCGGCAATACATTTTTGAAAAAATATATTACCAGCAACATATATCTTGTCGGCATTAAATAACCCATTGAGGTTGATATGCCGTAAAACAAACCAAACCAAACCACTCTTGACTCTTAGCTACCATCCCACTACCCACCTATACTTCACGACGTGCGGCTTTCTGACTCTGCCTATCCAAATGTCCAACGACCGCCTGCTACCCGCCTACGATTGACTCGAAAAACTTCCCATTCTAACTAAATCTCTGTCTATATAAGACTAGCTTCCGGTCAAATTGCACCTGACCTCGAAATTTTTAATTTATTTTAATTTATTTATTTACTCTATTTCTTTTCTACTATTTCTGGACAGCGGGTACTACCTTCGAAGGTTTTACGTTTAGGCTTTACCGTGGTCATAAAACACCAGACACTTCAGTCTCAGTAAATCATTCATTTATTCCGTGGGGGCACTTCGACGTGGTTTAATGGTTATCAAGCTTGTCTCGCTAGAGCAATTACGACTGATAATATTCTTTCTGATTGTAAGTATACCTTTGTTATTTCTACTTTTCTTAAAACATCCTTGTTACTCACATGTTCTAACCATGGTATTCATAGCATTCGTTGGTGGAAACACATCTCTGCTGTTTCAAGACTCTTCTTCATCTGTGACGTTATTGTCCAAGATTCACTATCATATCGTCGATTAGATATAATATTATAATTCCAGTCCAGGGTATGAGATAAACTACATCGGGCAGATTGGAAGTTTTCAGGAGCACGGAAACACCTCTTAATTACTGTTGTTCCCAGGTTTACCCAAACCCGGGGTGGCAACATCTGTTAGGGTCGCAGCTATGGGTAAATAGTAAACTCCCAAACTGGAGTCAAACACTATGAAAGTATAAAAATATATTTTCAAGATAAAAAATACCGGTAATACATTTTATATATAAAAGAAATTATCATGCGTATTTATAGTAAAATTACCAACAGTACATTTTTATAGCAAAATGTTTAGCAATACATTTTATTTATAGTCGATGGGATACAATTGTGTTAAAAATATTTAGATTTAAATAACCCATAGAGGTTGATATGTCGCGAAACAAAATAAACCAACAGTTCAGCAATCTTATCATTGTTTTTAGCGAAATCTTCCTGTTTTAATACATTGTTTAGTTTCTGGAAAATATATTTCACTATTCCTATGCGCTTTCAGATTTCTGTGTTACAATTTTCGTCATCTGTCACTACACTACACAAAATACTTTATTTTGTCTCTAATACATAGCAAAAAAAAAAGAAAAAAACAAACACAAAATGGCAAATCAAGATGCGACATGCTGCATAGTCTTTTTTTTTTTTTGCTGATAACCATGCATCATTCCGTCTTCTTACAGTTGGTCCTTTATTCTGACTTTCTTTTACTACATTATCTCAGAATTATTTCAGTTTTCCTACGCCGAACACCGCAAACTGCTACGAAACCAAAACATCAACCTAAAAAATCGAGCCATGTTCTTAAATAGCCTCGTCAGATCGAGACTTTCATATAGATGCCACGCATGGTGCCAAATCTGTTCAGAAATATCTAAGCTGTTATGTGTATACATCCGTTTTCTAAGATCACTGGTGAAAAAAAGGCTTTGAGCGGATGAAGACTGTGGATTTTAGCAAAGATCACTGTTCTTTCAACATTGTGGACTGGCGCTACAGAATCAAAAACAAAGAAATGTATCGAATAACAGGACTACCAATAGCGGCAACAACTAAAATGAAGAGCACGTGTAACTTGAAGAAAAAAATAATGATGCAATCAAGATGTTGACATTGCACATCGCTTCAAACAAAAGGTTAAGAAGAAAAACACCATCAATACTGGAAAGAGACATTGTTTTAAGAGAAAGATTTTATAAATTTAAACTGAAAGCAGTACTGGCTGCTAGGTCAATCAATGGTAAAAGTTTCTTTGTAGGGAAACGGCTATATATTACCATTGCCATTTTGAGTCTGTCATCAATACAGTGCCATCTGCATATGTTGTTAAGATTATTTCTACCGATAATAAATCCTGGTAGGATATCTAGTTCTCTTAAGATCATATCTCTATATAGGTTGCATTAATTCGGTGTGAAAATGCATCCTTGTCATATTATTCTTTCTATTTTTGTATATTCATTGAACCTGTTCTCTGTCCGGATACAGGCTGATTGTTCTCAGTAGAATTTACTGTTTATTCGAATATATTTTCGATGTTAATCAAACATTTGTAGTACATCAAATTGTTCTTTGTGTTGTTACTTTTCTCTAATCTATGCGGTTCTCGTATGATCACCGAAGTTGAGCATCATCGAAACTGGTCAGTACCTAGATGGGTGACAGCTTGGAAATACCAGATTCTGTAAGCATAGATGTGCGGGTGTTGTAATGGATAATAGAAATCGGAGAACTTAGTTCTGATTTCAGTCGGGTTCATTATATTAACTTAAGCGCATATACCCTTGGGAAATATATATGAATCTTCACCTCCAGCTATGTGTTATTTAGTACGACGTGTATCAATAAATCATTATTATCGCTAAAAAATCTTACAATCTAAAAAATTTTTGTCTTAAAATAAGATGCAACCCCCCACCACCACCAAAAAACAAACAAAAACAAAAAAAACAAACAAACAAAACACTCAATCTTGTGTATACTATGAAACACAGGTATCGGTTTCTGCATTTCTATTCCTTGTTCTTGTGTCTTGAGCAAAGCCATATTATTCTTGACCTATATACGGTCTAATTCTGCTACGAACGCTATTCGTTAGAAGTCCAATGATGACTTTCCTTATATGGTTCATTAAACTAATTATCCGATGGATGTCACATTCATTTAGACGTAGCTTCATTGTCATCATCATGAGGATTAGCCTACTGAGATTCCCTAATTCAGCCGATGTCATATATTTCCCTTATTTCAGTCATCTTTTAACGTTCCCGAAATCGTCTAAGGCTGACACCGTCTCTATTACAATTCCATCTGTTCTGTTATAAGCATACGAGATTAAATAACACATTCAGTATTATCTATGCATGCTTAAATGCGCGCCCACACGCACACACAGCTTATGTTTTCAGCGTATCTGTGGAAGTAATCGTAGCAAAACATATGTACTTTCATGATTTATTTGTAACAATATATATATATATATATATATATATATATATATATATATATATATATATATATATATACAGAGCGAGAGAGGTTACTGCCATTATTTAACAGTTCGATACGCTAAACTTGAACTAAGCGTCCGTAAAATGCCAGTCATTTCAATACAGGAAAATAATGCGAAAGAAATAAGGATATAACGTCTTCTGCCAGTATATATATATATATATATATATATATATATATATATATATATATATATATATCAATTGTAATCAAATATGGATTAGTATATTAGGGTAAGTAAACGTTTCCTATTTGTTCCTTATCCTATCTATCTCTGTCTCTGTCTCTGTCTCTCTATGTATGTATGTATGCATATATATATATATATATATATATATATATATATATATATATATATATATATGTGTGTGTGTGTGTGTAGTGTATTTAGGCAGCATTTTTCATTGATGCATGTTTCATTAAATAATATAGACAAGTTTTGACTATTTTATGCAAATCCCTTTGATATCGTCTGGTAAGCTTAATAACATTATCATTGAAAGACGAAAGAAAATCACCATATTGATACATGTTTTTATATCCTATCTAAGCTCCCGGCTTGCTTAAGCGATTATCAGAGATGACAATAACATTACAATATATTAAAAAATACACGGACATGGCAATAATGTTTTTGCTTGCATGGAAGATTTCCAAGCAACAACAAACTCGTGCATACGAGAAGCTGGAAGCGAAGATCGGACATATATATATATATATATATATATATATATATATATATATATATATATATATATATATATATATATATATAAAGACATTTTGTCTACTTATTCTTAATAGGATCCTCTCATATTTGCGAACAAATTTATTAGTATCCATATTAAACGAAGAAAGAAAATTACCATGTTGATGCATATTCATTTCATTCCGCGTACTTTCGTCTTAGCACACTGTCGTCACTAGTCTTATTTTTTTTAAGACAAAAAGTTGAGTTTTCCTTTGAATGATGCATCTAACATTTCTAAACATTTACAAGAACATGCCTGTCCATATTCGCAATTTAGAAAAATTCATGTTGAAAATTCATACTTTTTCATGAAAATAATAAACATAAACTAAAATTTCGTGAAGCTATCTGTATTAAAAAATTGAAACCAACCCTTAATAAAATTATGAATACTGCACAAATGTTTTAAAATGTTTACAGTAAATAGTTTTAAAATATATAGGTTTTAACTAAAAGTTTTAAATAGTTTTAAAAAAAAAAATAGTTAGACGTCTCAATAACTTAGTAACCTCCCTTGACGTGTATGTTTCCGTCATAAATTTAAAAATCGTACAGTACGTAAGTTTAGCGTTTTTCACTTCACAAGTAAAAAAATTAATTTTCAGCTGAACACGAATTTTTTTCTTAGAAAAAATAATGCAGACAAAATGAATATGCATCAACATGGTAATTTTCTTTTTTAGTATAAGGATACTAAGAAACTTGTACGTAAATATGAGAATATCTTATTAAGAATAAGTAGACAAAGCTAAATTATTTAATGAATTATGTCTTAATGAAAACATGCTGCCAAAATATGCACAGTATATATATATATATATATATATATATATATATATATATATATATATATATATATATACATATATATATATATATATATATATATATATATATATATATATTAGGAAATGGATTAAATCCGACATTTTTTTATTTTTTATTTATTTTGTTTAGACGTTATTTTTTATGGATACTCATATTCGAGTAGAAGCTGTTTTTTAATTAATTCGTAGGACCTCTTTATAATTTTTTTTTTAAATTTTTTTTTTAAGATCACCCCAAGTCAATCGACATCTCCATTTGCCTTGATCTATCCACTTCCCTTCTCCACATCCTTTCACCTTTCATTCCTATCTGCTCTCGCTCAAAATCTTCTGTAACCCCCTTGCATTGATCGATCCACTATCTTTCTCCACATCCTCTCCTTTGCCACTCCTATCTGCTCTTCCTCCAAATCTTCTGTAACCCTTGCGTGCTAGTGGCTTCCAGCCTTGCTTGGGGTGATAAGCTTAATATATATATATATATATATATATATATATATATATATATATATATATATATATATATATATATATGAAAAATCCTGAAAAGGTTTAAAACCCCGTTCCACCCAACAAACCATGACCTAAACATATTTTTAAATTGCTTTTTTTGTCGGGTTGAGAACTATTCAGACCTGCCATCTAACACACACACACACACCCACACACCCACCCAACCACACCCACCCACACACACACACCTACACCTGTGTGTGTATGGGGGGTGTATATCTAACTTCAACGACCTGGAACTCATCCCTGAAATGTTCGTTTGTGAATTATGAGCCCCCATCGGTGTGGTCTTACACGATCACGACTCGCATTCCACCATCTTATATCCAGTTCTATATATTTATAGATATTAGTACACCATAGCGAGAATTTGACCCTAATTTCCGATTTGGTAAACTTGGGGTTCAAGTTCTTGGTCTGGGTTCTGAAAAATGGAAATACGTAATATTTATATACATTTATAAAACAATCTTTTAACCCCAATTTCTGATAAAAGACGCAAACATTCTTTAAAATTTAATTTTCTTGGAAAAAAAATTCTTCCAATAGCGAGATTATATTATAGAAAATCTTTTAAAAATAATTAGAGAAGAGGCCGTCACTCCGTGTTCTCAGCGCTACATCACTACGAAGCACAACCTTCTTCTTCTTTTTTTGTGTGCCGTGTCCCGTCAGGGCGTGAGCAATTATGGTTTGCCACATCTTGCTGGCCTTTAGAGCTCTAAGTAAGGCTGGTCTTTTTTTTATATCTCTCCTAATTCTTGTTCTGTCAATCATTTACACAAGTTTGTTAGATCGGTTATTATCTGCTTTTCTCTGTCCCTCCTGCCTTCAGTACACCCTGTGGGTATCAAATTCTCCAAGCCTTCTTTCCTCATTATATACCCGAGAAATTTCAACTGTTTCTTTCTAATTCGAAGTACAAGTGTCATTTTTGTCTTCATTTTCTCTAAAACATGATATTCTCAGCCTCCTTTTCTGTTGCCTCAAGTCTCTTCGTCATTTGTGAAGCATTCACTGCCACATAGGAGGACCGATATAACCTAACATTCCAGTACTCTTTTATTTGTTGCTTCCAAAATTTTCCTCTTTCTTAATATCTTGCTTAGCTTTTGGAAGGTGTATTTCGCCTTCAGATTTTGATATCGTGTTCACCCGTCCTCTGTTAAAACACTATTTAAATGTTTGTACTCGTTTGATTTTGTTGTCTCCAATTCGTAATTCACATCTCGAGCTGTACTTTTTACTGACAGCTATACATTCTGTCTTCTTACAATTGGTGTTTATTAACTTCTGTAGGAGTTCCTGTTGTTTCCTTTCGGTTTCTGCTATCAAACTGCTCCCTTTCCGCCTTCCATCAGCATGGCTGATGCTAACCTTCAGGACTTGTTGCGCTTTCTCGGGCTAAGATTCTCGGCTGACAGGTGTAAAATTATTTTCGCAAGACACAATTTAAACTTACATCTTAAGCCTGTTTCTCATCATTTTACTCTCAGTTACATTTTCTTCATCTTTCTATGTCAGTTTCTGCTTCTCTCACTCTCAATATTCTCATCACTTTCTTTCTCTCTCTCTCTCTCTCTGTCTGTCTGTCTCTCTCTCTCTCTCTCTCTCTCTCTCTATATATATATATATATATATATAGTGATTAATATTTTCCATATTTATGGCAATATTGGAGATAGAACGTTTGTAAATAAAAGTGACCATTGCATGCTGACTGCCAGTTTCATCCTTTAAACGATCATCATATTATATGTTATATTCTCTTTGCCTAGGCCCCCCTCTTTATATCTAGGCCATTGCCGGGTGCAACTGTTTTTTCTTTTAGGGTTTATGCTTTTAGATTATTTATATTCCACTTGAGTTTATTTATTTTATTTATTTGTTTATTTTTATTTTACTTTATTTTTTATTTAACTTTATTTTAACTTATATTAACTTCATTTTTTATATTTTATTTTTATTTCTTTTTAGAATTTAGGTGTAAATCCATTGCTAGGTTAGCTGCTGAGAAAGTTGGTTCTCCAGAATCTATCTTCCATGTCTATAAGTATACCATTCGTTCATGTTTAGAATAGTGCTGCCACTTATGGTCTGGTGCTCCTGCTATATATTTAGAGATCCTTGATACAATCCAAAGAAGAATCCTCAATATTATTGGTCCTGACCTGACCTTTTGGCATCGGTCACTCTTCCACCATCGTAAAGTTGCTTCCCTGTGCCTTTTCGATAAATACTTTCATGGGTGAGTTCTTCGTTATGGTAGCTAGACTTTATGAATTTAGATACTAGACTGGCGCCGAGGTCTCATCAATTTACAGTCGAGTTGGCTAGATGTAACCGTAAGTTCTATGCTAACCGTTTCTTTTCTCGCACTTCTCGATTGTGGAACTGTCTTCCGGCTCCATGCTTTCTAGCCAACTTTGATCTTCAAAAATTTGAATGCAATATCAACCGCTATCTACTGTCTTCGTGATTACGCTTCTAGTGTTCTTGCTCCTTAGTAAGGTTTATGTTTTCTAGTTCTTCCACACCCAGTAACCCATTGTGCCTTAGTGGCTTTATTGCCTTGCTTGGGATGAACTTGATTAAAATAAACAAAAAAACAAAACAACAAAATAAAACAAAACAACGTGCCATCTGAATATCTTGTAAAAATTGTGAAGATGCGTCAATAATGAATAATGACAGAGTTGTCTCATTGTAAAGAAATTACCTTTTTATTGATTTACTCATAAATATATCTAATGATGTGATATGATGATTAGTTGAATAAGTTTTTACCTAGAAAGTACATAATATTTATGAAATATATGAAAACCTGTTCAGATTTGTATATATATATATATATATATATATATATATATATATATATATATATATATATATATATATATATGTATATATAAATATATATATATATATATATATATATATATATGTATGCATGTATATATATATGTATATATATATGTATATATATATATATATATATATATATATATATATATATATATATATATATATATGTGTGTGTATGTATGTATTTGCCAAGATAGGCGTATCAGAATCAAGAGATATAAGGATGTTATAACTTGTTCTGAAGAATATTCATAAGTTCATATGAAGTCAGAACAGGAGGTTGACTCAAAAGCGAATGGTAAGCAGAGAGACATCAAAGGGGAAAATGGCAGTAACATAAAACTTAACAAAGACTAAAACAAATAAATTCTTTAATAAACTCTTTAAAAATAATTAGACCTAATTTAAATGTTCTTCAGAAGTTCATATTAGGTCAAAATGTTTTCAAAAATGTTATTTTGGGAATTATTAAAAGACCTTATGTCATGTCACTGATTTAGTCATCCAGCTATTCTAGATTATTAAATTAATATCTCCACTTTTTCATTTTTTATATCTAATAAAATCATTGTTTTGTTTAATAGTCTATTCACCTACCGAAGAAAATACAATCCATACTAAACTCGTATTTAACGTAGAATAGATTAATGGGCTAAAAATAAAGATGTTTGAACTAACTAACTTTGTGGATTTGCAAACTTCAGGGTCGACTGAAAAGTTCATTGGCTGACCAACATATTCTCATCGTATAAGGTTTATTTTTCAACATCGTCCCTCTTACGGTCCACACACTTCTTTCATCAGTATTGTAGTGCATGGATCACATTAGTGAAGAAGCTTTCATCCTTTTGATAAAAAAAGTCATTAATCACTGCAATACTCATTCACAGCCAAGTGTATTTTAATGTTGGGGAACAGATGATAGTCAGATGGGGCCAAATCACGAGAATAGGGAGGGTGATCAGCCATTTCAGAGCCACAGTCACGCACAGTAGCCATTGAAAGCACTTGCTTGTGGTCAGTTTTCTTGAGTGTTTGATAGCCTTTTGTTTCTGCTTCAGCAAGTTGGCATAGTTCTCTCCATTGATGATGTGATCCTTTTGAAGATAGTAGCAATAAACGAAATACCTTTTGCAACCCAAAAATACTGAATCCGTCTCCTTCCCTGCAGATTAAATGATCTTGAGCTTCTTTGTAGCAGGTTAGCAGGGGTGTTTCCACTACATGGATTGTCTCCTTGTCTCTGGTTCAAAGTGATGAACCCAATACTGAGCCTGGGTTAGGAAACGTTAAAAACAGCTGGATGATCCTCAAACAATGTCAGATTTCGCCGTGATGTGAACAGCCTGGTGCGCTTTTGGTTAGGTGTCGGAAGATGTGGTAGCCACTGAACAGAAACATTCATTATGCCAAGTTCATTGTGCGGAATATTCTCAGCTATCTCACAGTGCTAATAGCATTGGCTATTTGATTTATCGACAATCGCCTGTCATCTATCATCATGTGTTGAAGACGATCAATGTTTTTCTCGGTGGGGCAGTTGCAGCACGTCCAGACCTCTGGTCATTTTCAAGACTTTCCCTTCCCCTACTAAATCCCGCTTCACACTTTCGCACTGTTGATAAAACTGGTACATCATCATCCTCTATTGTAGCAACCATGTCAGCATGAACTGAGCTTTAAACACGTTACCTGCAGCTACTTGATGACACCATGTTGCCAAATTTTGCCAGTTTCAAGAGAAGTCGCTTTTGAAGCTTTCTTTGAACAGTCAGATGGAATGAAACAATTCTGTTATGAATAAGAAGAGTTGAAATTAAGGCATGCAAGATTTCACAGCTCTGGTATCACTCCTTCATAGTCAACCTATGAACTTTTCTGCCTATCCCTGTATAACACAATGTGAGTCAATCTGCAACAGTTTTACGTTTCAGCAGTTTTCAATTCTTGTTGCACATAACCTGTTTTGTTTAGATGAATGTTTTATTTAAGAGTCTACGTTTAAATTACATTTTTTTATCGTCACAAAAATTTTCAAGAAATTCTTATTTTTTTACCAGTTAAATGAGCTGTGTAGTTTATTTTGGTGTAAAATATTTTTAAAATCATGAAAAGTACAGAAAAATTAAATTTGAAACCGCAAAACTTGTGATGATTTTTTTCTTATTGTGGCATTATTCTTTAATTTTATCCTGGAGAGTGGGTGATTTTGAATCAACCACCAATTTTTTTTCCTTTAGCAATGGAGGTCTGGGTTCAAAAGCTTTATGAATACTAGTTTACCTTCGGTGATTTCTACACATTATTAATGTATTCCAACCTTAAAAGTTAAAATATCAGAATGCCGAAATAAAGGAATAAGAAACATTTTATCATTTGTCGAGAAGATCAGATGAAAAACATAAAATTCGGTATCTTTTAAGTATTGTTAGGCCAAATGCTTTGATGTCGTGACAGAATGCGGGAAATGGGGAAGGAGTTGAAGTGAGGAGTAATCAAAATCATTCACGTCTCGTTTGAGTTTTTGACACTAGTCTCATGTGTCTTCAATTTCAAAAACATGCAACGCATGTTACAACTTAGGTTAATGTGGCCACCGGTCAAATTTGTACGAAGAAAATATATTGCGTGGAGACTAAGAAACGTAACAAGGCTGAATACTTCAAACGTTATAGCTGAAACTCATATCTGAAAGAGATACGAAGAGGGATGCAGGTTCAATCTCTGTCGGAGAGAATACTTTTTTATTAAGATATCTCGAATCCGCAGGCCGATAGAATTATTGAACTAAAAATGATACGATTATCCACGAATAATAACGTTTGAAGTAATAAAAATGTCGTATAAAAAATATATACATTAATTCTTAGAGAATATATATATATATATATCCTGAATATATGAATCCTGAACAAGGAAAGAAAAAAAAAGACCAAAAGGTAAAAACCTATGGAGGCATGAAAGCGATCGACGCCCAGATTACCCAGACAGAGAAAAAAACGCTGCACAAAATCACCAGCATTTAACAAATGACAACTCGAGTCGTTACTCAAGTTTTTCGCTCTTGCGATCTTCCGACGATATACGTGTGTGTGTGTGTGTGTGTGTGTGTGTGTGTGTGTGTGTGTGTGTAAGGAATCAATGGATTGTTTTATCCGACATCATTTTCTATTATTGCAAACGATATTTTGTGGATAACCATGTTTTAGTATATATATATATATATATATATAATAATTATTGTTTTTATAATATGTATTCATCGCGACACAGAGATTACCATGTTTCGAAACCAAAACCTAAATGTTAGATTAAACTTAAAATTTAATATTCAGTTCCATTTGTTTTGGTTTCGAAATATGGTAATTTCTGTGTCGCAATGAATACATATTTATAAAAAAAATAATTATTATATATATATATATAATAATATGAATACATATTTTTAAAAAAGTAATTATAATATTATGCCCTACTGCGTATCGAGCACTTTTAAAAAAAATAAAAGTAAAAGAAAACTGGATTATAAATCTGACTATTTTTTCTTTTTTCTTTAGAATATCTATCTATCTCTCTCTCTCTCTCTCTCTCTCTCTCTCTCTCTCTCTCTCTCTATATATATATATATATATATATATATATATATATATATATATATATATATATATATATAGGTACGTCCAAAGAAAACCGATACTTAAAGTTTAGAATGATTTTTAAAAAATTAAAAATATTTCTTGAAGCTTTTATTTTAGTTTTAATTTTACGTTAATAGATTATATTTAATATTTCCAACAAGCAAAATACATTGCTGTTTTTCAAAACTATTGGAATGACTTTTTCGGAGAATGGGGAATTGCTAAAAATGGTTGATTTAGCCATATTTACAATTCTCTCAGCAGAACGTAATTCTCTTTATTAAAAAAATTTCTTTCAAAAATAAAATGAGCGCAATTTTTATATAATTCTTCAACTAGCCAGTAATCTTAAAAATTTAGGAAAATAATCTAAGTAATCTAATGTTTTATTGAATTGTAGTTATTTAGGTTTTAAATTGACTATAGTTACCGCTCTGCTAATGTCATGTATGAACGTCCATAATTACGTAACTGGTTATAATTAATATAAACTTTAAACCGTACAAAAAGGAATTTCTCGAAATTTCATATAAATGTGAGGCAACAGATGTTAAATATATTTTTATCAAGATTTTCTAAAAAAGAAAAGTTTCGCAAATAATTTAATTTATTAGTGAATAAGTCCTGAAAGTTTCATTAAAATCAGATAATTATTTGATTTTTACAAGAAATTCCAAATCAATATGCTTTTCACCGCAAAAAGACGCTAAAATTTCCCCGTACTAATTTATGGTTTCTCTCTGACGTAAGAAAAACAATAAATATTTGAAGGTTCTAAAAAGGATTAAAACTTCAATTTAATAATCAAAAAATATTTTGGTCTTT
>OZ038480.1:64746543-64791543 GCA_964036315.1 Acanthosepion esculentum | reverse complement strand
GCAGGTTATATAGTTTGCATATGCGATAGTTGTGTATTTTTGCTTATATTTCTGTAGAAAAATAGACATAAATAAATATATACATGTGTATATATTTATATACGCACATATTTACCATTGTGAATATATATATATATATATATATATATATATATATATATATATATATATATATGTCTGCTATAATAATTTGTGAATATATGATAAATATATACATATGTGCCTGTGTATACACAGACTCACACACACATATTTATATAGGAATAAAGACAAAAAGAAAAGTTTTTCTTTAACGACGCATTTCGTCCACTGAGGGACTTCATCAAGGTAATTATAAGGATTTTATTTTACAGCATTATATAAAAAATAAATAAAATTTAGCAATAACAACATTTTGTCACTTTTGTTTATTACTTATTATTTCACTTAGCATTCTCCATGGTTTACTTTTCCATACCTAATTAGCCTTAAGAATATTTTAAATCTTTGTTAAATTTAAAATTTTGAAAAAAGATATTTTTTTTTATTTCTGTTTATAGATGCATGCTGCAAAATTCTCTCAGTGGATGAAAGGCATCGGTAAAGAAAAGTTTCCCTCTTGTCTTTATTTTTATTCATACTGCCTTTTTAAAAAATATATTTTCTTTATACTTTAATTTTTACCAACCCCCGCCCCTGACAGATGCATGTATGCGTACGTGTTTGTGTGTGTGTGTAGTTAAAGTCAAAAAACATACGTTAGTATGAATTTCACTCAGTGGCTGAGATGGTTGGAAATTTATTCAAGCCCAGGTAAAACTATTGGAATTTTAAAGTCAGGCTTCCTTCCCACTTGAAAATCTGGCGCAATTCAATCTTCCTTAGCATATTTTTCTTCATTTGGCCTTTTGCCGCACTAAGCTTTAGAAAGGTGAGGATATGAATGAAAAATAATGAAGAAGAAAAAAGTCTGAGTAAAAATGATATATGCCTGAAAACGAATGAAGAAAAGAGATATTGGAAACAAATTGAGAATGAAATGCAATGAAATAATAAAAAAAAAATAAAGATTGAAGATGAAAATATATCAATCAAAAATAACATTGGAAAAATAAATATAAAGGAAAAATAATGAAGAAAAAACTGAAAAAGAAATTTATGAAAATATTGTAGATGAAAAGAAATATGAATGAAAGAAGAAAAGAAATATAAAAATAAAAAATAAAGAAGAAAAGTAATCTGAAAAGCGAAGAAAAAACTGAAAAGAAAACATGAATGAAACAATAATGTAGCAGAAAAGAAGAACCTCCTTGAACGAACGGAAAAATGAAAAAAAAAATGAATGAAATTGAAAGATATGAAAATGAGAGAGAAAAAAATAAAGATCGCTTGAATTATCGAATGAGGCAAGAAGAAAAAAAACCTTAGATTAACTTAAAAGCTTAACGAATCAAGGAGAAAAAATATATCGAAAAAAGAACAAAAATGTAGGGAGAATTTTGGTTGATAGTAGTCGAAATCCAGTCACCGACGGCTAATTTATCATCTTCTATGATTTAACATCAGAATTATCTGCTCTAAGGAAGAATGTCGTCTCGTGTGTTTTCTTTTTATTCAATTGAACTTTTATCTGCAGTAAAACTACGCTTTTAGTGCGACTCCAGTAATGCGATGGTTAACAGGCTCGTTTCTCACTCAGTTTACTTGAGAAGTGGGTTCGATTTTCACCGGACTGCTTATCCTACTAACGTACCTGGGATCAAAGGCTTACTTAATAATTTGTCGTGGCTAAAGAAGTTGTGACTTGGCACCAATGGTTACTATTCGTACCTAGGTAAAAGTCAATGATTTTCAAATGCCGATTTCCAATGCAAACACATTTACTATAATTGGACGACTCGTGTAAAAAGATAAAATATTGCTGTTCATTGTCTCTCTCTCTCTCTCTCTTTCTCTGTCATATTCTTTCAGTCTTTCCTTTTTCTTTTCGGTATTCATTCTTTCTTTTCACTTTATTTATACCTTTATCTTTACTTTTTGCTGCTTACCCTCACCTACTTCCTTCATCGTCTTTACTTTTTATCTCTAATAGTTCCCATTTATTCTCTTTCTTTGACTTTTCTAATCTATTTTTTCTGTTTTTCTCCCTTTCAATTCTTCATTTTTATCGACATTTTAACAGCAATTTACACATTATTTTCCTTCTTATTTTTCTAGTCTATTTTTTCTTTTTTTATATATTCCCCTTCTTTTTCAATTCATTTATTCTCTCCGCGTCTTTCCTGTCTCTTTTTTCCTTTTCTTTCTTTCTTTCTTTCTTTCTTTCTTTCTTTCTTTCTTTCTTTCTTTCTTTCTTTCTTTCTCCACTCCATTTTCTTCTTGTTTTATTTAACGTTGTTTGTACTTTTTATGTCATGACATTTTTGTGGGTTAATATTTCCTTCATGTATATTTGTGTAAGAAAAGAAAGACATAAGAAAAGAATGAAGTTTTCTTTTGGGCGAATTTTTAAAAAGTTTTCCATCCGCCATTATTGTTTAATTTTTTACATCCATTTTTTTTAACTTCTCTTTCAACATTCCCTTCAACAAGTTTTCATATATATATATATATATATATATATATATATATATATATATATATATATATATATATATATATATATATATATATATATGTATACGTTCAGTCTATTTTGGCAGAAACTGTTCTTGTAAATATATCTTATTAAAAAAAATAACAAAATACCAAATGCGGATGTTATAAAATATAAATAAAATAAAAGAACCAAAATTTGGATATAATAATAATAATAATAATAATAATAATAATAATAATAATAATAATAATAATAATAATAATAAAAATACTAGTACCTGGGGATTGAGATTAACAGGAGGTGGGGAATGAAGACTGAGACTGTACCAATTGTAATCGGAGCTCTGATCTTCGTGAGAAAAGGAATGGGCAATTTTATTAACAGTGTCTCAAAGTACCCAGAAGATCGCCCTACTAGAAACATCCCATATACTAAGAAAAATGTCATAAATTAAATGACACTTCTCCTTTGGACCTGTCTCTACGGGATACAAAGCAGGAAACATAACATACATAAACGATAATAATACAACTAAGAAAATGGGTAAACATTAGAAAGATTTTACGTGTTTTTGCCAAAAAATATAACTAAATCTATAAGTTTATATAATAAATGTGAATACGTCTGTGTTTGTCAGAGTTCTTCAATGAAAGGGACACAACTCTTTGAAAAATTCTGGAGGCATGAAAACAAATATGTGAGTTAGTATCACATGTGACCTTGAAGCGGGAAGATTTGCTTCTTTGCTGTTGCAGCTTGGCAATGGAACCATCAAAATGGGCCACAATGGAGATATTTCACTCCCAAATGGTTGTGGAGTTTCAGTCTCAAGTATCCAAGACTTGATTAACTAGGTTTATCCTAACATTAAACAACATTTCATGGATTCAAACTGGCTTTGTGAGATCGCCATATTAGCTCCCACGAATCAAACTGTGGATAGCATCAACTGGAAACTTCTCCAAGAAATTTCAAAAGAAAGCCTGAAGTACTTTTCCATTGACATCTGTGGTTGAACAAGGGCAGGCAGTGAATTGTTCAAAAGAGTTCTTGAACTCATTGAATCCTCCTGGAATGCCATCACACAAGTTGGAACTAAAAGAAAATGTGCCAGATATACTATTGAGATATCTGGATCCTCCAAAGCTTTGAAAATGAACAAGGTTAATTGTCAAGAAGATGCTTCCCCATCTCTTGGTAGCAGAGATCATTACTGGTCCAGGAAAAGCGAAAAGAGTTTTGATTCCAAGAATCCCCTTAATTCCTCCAGATTTTCCTTTTGAGTTCAAAAAACTTCAGATTCTTGTGAGAGTGAGCTATGCAAAGTCAATCAATAAATTCCAATGACAATCATTGAAAGCAACTGGACTTTCATCTGAGAGAAACCTGCTTTTCTCACAGGCAGCTCTATATTGGGTGTTCAAGGGTTGGGAATGGAAACAAGCTATTTGTACTGACCCCAAATGGGAAAACCAAAAATGTTGTTTATCATGCAGCTTTGAAATAAGATCCAAATAGACAAATTTTATCATTGTTTTGATGAAATCTGTTGTTTGAAAAATATTGTTCAAGTTTAATAAAAATTTAATATGTACTTGATGCATGAAGTGTCATTGCTTGGCCAAAGGCCTAGTCAAGAGCCCTCCGCGGAAGCTAGCTTAAATGCCGTTCAGTAGGGGGCATTTAAGCTAGTATTCAATATTAAGAAAAGTTCAAGTGAATTATTAGCCGACTCAAGGGTTTCGCATCGAAACGCTCATCTGCCGCTGATAAGCGTATATATATATATATATATATATATATATATATATATATATGTATGTATGTATGTATGTACATATATATATATATATATATATATATATATATATATATATATATATATATATATATATATATATGCATATATGCGGGTGTGTGTGACTGTGTGCCCAAGTGTGTACGTTTCTATCCCAATTCATACTGAATCTGTCTATCGATTTCTGAAGATTTTATTGTTCACTTATCTTTCGTATTCGTCTCTTTTTGAAATCTTATAGAAGCACTCTATAATTCTGTAATAAAATAGCATTGCGGATCGGCTTCTGGAAGTACATCCCGAAAGCTTTTGTGGTTAGATTTGGTTTGCCCCAAAATGCTGGAAATGTTTGTCCATGAAACTTAGTTCAGAACGTATATGGAAACAATGAGAAAGTGAACACGGGATGAGGTTTCTTCTTCATTGATTTCAACTTCGATTATTCATGGATTTGTCTCTCTCTCTCCCTCTCTCTCTCTCTCTCTCTCTATCTATCAGTGCCTTACTTTTCCTTCTGTCCGATTATTGTGGCTATCTCGATACTTTGCTATAAGAAATTCTAACATCATGTTACTACAATATGTGCTTTGTTTTCATTCGGCCAGGTGTAGCATTTACGTGTCCATCACTCATGTGATCTAGGCACAAACCACGTTGTTGTGTATGTTACAGTAGATAGTGTCGGAGTTATCTCCTCCTAAATTCTGACACAACCACTTGGAGAGCTATCCCTAAACGATAGGTACTTGAGAAAACCCTTTCTCTCTCTCTCTTTTCTTCTTCTCAGACTCACAACAATGTAGTTTAGTAGAGAGATCACGTTTGTCCCTTAGGGGAAAACGCTATGAAACGTCATCATACAGAGACGTACGTACGCACATCTACGAACATCACATATCTACGAACATTCACTCACGCATTTCTTGGAACACTAACTTTACACATTATTGTTTTTGTAATTTGTAACCGTTTGTTTGTTAATACACATAATTGTTTATATATATATATATATATATATATATGTGTGTGTGTGTGTGTGTGTGTTTGTGTGTGTGTGTATATATATATATAGTTTACGAAAAACTAGGTAATCCGTATGGGTAGACCCAATGACCCAATGAGGATAAAATCCAGAGGGCTCAATGTAAATCAGAGCTAATAATTTAAATAAAAACAGATTACTTTAAGGTTCCATATAATAAATTATTTCACCACAGCCCTTTTAAAGGACATCAGATATATATATATCAGTTTTTGTTGTTTTCTTTTGCATTTCTTTTGGTTGAACTCATCTTGAGCCGGCCATGTTTGTAGTGAACTTTATTTCAGGAGACCACACAACGCGTATTAAACCCATAGTCCGCAACAATAATAAAGACTATATTTAAACGCCTATGATAAAAATTAACATATCTTGTTTCATTTAATCTGTTTTGTTTCGTCTAAATATATTCCAGAATACATTAAATGAATGATAAAGAAGATCCATATAATCCTTGGCGGTTTAATATTCTAGAACCAAATACGTATATCTGTTAAAGCATTCGTCAGATCTACCTGGATATTTCGAGTTGGGGAGTTCTCTTTGGTTTTTAGTCATACCTTCTATTGAATTATCCCTTGAGCAACTCGATCTTGCAAGCGGTAATACCATGCCAATTTCTTTCCATATATAAACGATAAGTAAGACATTGGAAGGGTTAATGACAACTGGCTTGAAGATTTGTCATAACATTAACTGGATGGATAAACCTCACTCCTTTTCTTTTGCAGATCTCCAGACTGTTTTTGGCGTTCGTTGGGATTTAAAATGGACGTTTAATTTGTAAAATAAGTTTATATAGGCTTTCTAAAGTAATGTCAATATGTGGGCGGATGAGTATTGCTTAGTTTTAGCTATTGTTATGACCTAATTTATTACCAAATTTAATTTCTGACCAGAAGTCGAATACTTTATGTAGAAGTTGTTATTGCTAATTGTAGAAATAATTTTTCTTTTTATTATCACTTCACGTATTAAACTATTTTATGAACGCCGAATAGTTAAATGACATTAAATGAAATTTAGAATAATTGATCAGACAAATAGAGAAGACAAACATCTGAGTAAGGCCAGAGAGTATAGCGGCTGAAATGCCGAAACAAGAAACCAACAATAAAGAAGAACAGTATTCAGAAAAAATAAACTAAATCAAAATAAAAGAAATAAATAAAACAAAAGCTGCAGTATAGAACGACTTCTTTAAAAGCATTCAAAGCTTATTAAACCTGTATGTAGCGATGTTAAAATTTAATTGATGGAAAAAACGGCTTTTTTTTTTCGTGTAGTGCATTCGAAAGGTATGCGAAAATGCCGAAAAAGACACGAGAAACATTCGGTAATTTGACAGATCAACAACTCTTTCATATTAATATATCGGTTTGCTTGATGGATTAGATAATTACATGTTTCTTACCGTCGTTAAGGACCGACATTCTAGTTTAGGTAAGAAGCCGCCATTTCAAATGCTGATTTTCAACTTGGAAGGCTAGTGCATCAACATTTTCCTGCTCCTGTAATCTCTTCCTCCTCTGGCTTGTGTCAGATACAGCGGAGTAAGAACAATTTAAAGATGCTTAATATCGATACAGGCATATAGCTTGCATAATCTCGGCTGTTCAATGAAAATCTGTCCGAATAAACTTTTTGAAAATCTAATAAGCAGGCGGGGGGAATAACCAGAAGTGGTAGAAAAATATGTGTAGTGTGTAGGATTTGTCTAGAAATAAAAATTAAAAATAATAATGTTCACCCAATACCAGGCTTGAGAACCACTCAAGGTAGACGGTTGCAAGATGTAGTTTATTTGAATGTAGGAATGGTATGTAAACAGACAGCAATTTAAGGAGAGTTTAAAAAAAATAGATATGGTCACCCAATACGAGGCTTGAGAGCCACTCAAGGTAGAGGGGTTACAGAATTTAGTTTTTTTGAATGTAGGAATGGTATGTAAAAAGACAGTAACATAAAAAGAGTGTTTTTTTTAAATATTAATGTCCACCCAATACAAAGCTAGAAGGGATTAGAGATTTTAGTTTATTTGAATGTAGAAATGGTATGTAATCAGGCAGCAATATAATGAGAGACTTTTGTAAAAATAGTAATGTTCACCCAATACGAAGCTTGAGAGCCACTCAAGGTAGAGGGGTTACAAGAGTTAGTTTATTTGAATGTAGGAATGGTATGTAAACAGAAAGTAATTTAAAGTTTTTTTAAAATACTAATGTTCACCCAATAAGAGGCTTGAGAGCCTTCATGGTAGAGCGGTTACAGAATTTAGTTTATTTGAATGTAAAGAGAGATTTATTAAAATTGCAATATTCATCCAGTACAAGGCTTGAGGGCCTCTCAAGGTAGAGGGTTAGAGAATTTAATTTATTTGAATGTAGGAATGGTATGTAAACAGACAGCAATATAAAGAAAGTTTTTTTTAAATAGTAATATTCATCCAATACCAGGCTTGACAACCACTCAAGATAGAGGGTTGCAATATTTAGTTTATTTGAATGTACAAATGGTATACAAACAGACAGTAATTTAAAGATATTTTTAAAAATAAAAGGCTAAAGAGTCACTCAGGATAGACAGTTACTGATATGATGTGTGGGATATGAATGTTAGAAGAGGTGGTAGGAAGTGAAGATTATGAAGGTAAGGAAAACAGAAAACCGCTCACTCTTGATTTGAAGATGTTAAGATTGTATTGTTGAGGGGAGTATCCACGCAAGAGTCTGCTTTACAAAATGAGTGGAACGTTCTCTTTACATTTGTTGCCATACGGAGGGAATGAGAGGGATTTCACTCTTTGAACGTAGTTATGGGGCGTTAGGAAACAGAATAGTTCCAGTTGCCCCATTATAGGCATTACCAGGTCTGTGATATATCAACACAACGGGCGGATGAACCAGATTAGCTGAAAGGGAGAAATGAAAAACATGCATTGTTTTCAAAGATATATATATATATATATATATATATGTGTGTTTGTGTGTGTGTGTGTGTGTGTGTGTGTGTGTGTATTTAGGCAGCAATCCTTCTTTCATGCACATTTCATTAAAAGCGACAGACAAGGTGCTTTTATTTAGTTATATATATATATATATATATATATATATATATATATATATATATATATATATACATATATATATATATATATGTATATATATGTGTGTGTGTGTGTGTGTGTATGTGTGTGTATGTGTGTATCATTATTTTCCAACAGAGAGAAATTATAATGTATGCATACAAAATGTAATCAGTGTGAAACGGGCGAAAAATTAAAGTGTCTTCTATATAATAAATGCGAATGTCATTGTGTCACTGTGTAACAGTTTTCCAACTTTATCCCTTGAGGCCGTAGCCCAACATATATCATTTTGGACTCAGGCCGACTCCGTGAGCAAATTAAAAACATTCTGCGCCAGATCCGGACCCGAAATCCTAAAATTTTGGATTCCTAAATTTTCATTACTGCGATTGTTTTCGGATTCCTCCAAAATGGCTTCTACAGATAAAAACAATTAAAAGACATAAATCTTTAACTTTCAATAGCTCATGGTCAAATGAAAAAAATACTGTTCTCAAATTACTGTATTTCAAAACAAAATTGTCCCTGTTTTCAACTTTACCCCTGTAGCCCAACATATCACACCATTTTGGAATCAGGCCGACCCCGTGAGCAAATTAAAAACATTCCGGACCGGATCCGGACCCGCAATACTGAAATTTTGGATTCCGAAGTTTTCATTACTGAGATTGTTTTCGGCGATTTTTTCCGTGTTTTTTTTTGGGACGAATGTTTTAAGCTAGTATTTGTAATTATTTCCCGAAGGAAAAACGACCAGGCCGGTAATGTCCTCTATGTTCCTCTGTTCGCCCTACCGCTGTGCGCTTGTCATGACGTCTATCGTCCTAGCAGACTACATCAGCAACGAGGGTTCGTCAACCCACGAACTGACATCACTCACCGGCTGTCACGTGACCCTTGTGCTGTCATCTTACTCAAAGGGAGATAATCCCCATTTGCATCTCTAGAGTGGCACGGTATGTCCGACCTGTAAAGGTCTGAACAGATGGAAGTAAAAAATGGAGCACAACTGAAAAGAGTTTAGCTCCGTTAAAAGAATTTTCTTCTGTATCAAAATTTTGGCTGCCAACAATATATAACTCTTACAAAGAATGTTTCTAATGTCTTTCATTTGTTTATCCTTTATTCACGGACGCTCATGAACTGATTGCGTGAGACAGAAATCAGAAGTTTCACACTCTTCAACGCTCAAAATGTTCTTTTTTTCAACTTTATATTTTAAAACGTTAAACTATTTTAAAATAACGAGAAGAGACGACACGTTACACGACTAAAATATGAAGTTGATTTTTTATGATTCTTCTGCTACGTGCCGTGTCCCTTCAGGACGTTGAAGATCATGGCTCTCCACAATTTCCTATCTTTTGTAGCTCTTAATAAATGTTGTGTTTTTCTTATCTCTCCTAAACCTTGTCCCTCCATCCATTCACACAAGCTCGCCAGATACCTAGGTTATGCGCTGTCCCTCGTGCCTTCAATCTGTCCTGTGAGTATCACATTTTCCAAGCCTTCTTTCCTCATTATGTTACCTAGAAATTTCAACTGTCTCTTCCTGATGTTAAGTATGGGTCTTTTTTTTTTGCATTTTCTGTTAAACTTCTTCGTTGCTCACTTGTTCTGCATCCTTCTGTAGATCCAGATTTCTGTTGCTTCAAGTCTCTTCTTCATCCGTGAGGTGATTGTGCAGCATTCGCTGCCATATAAGAGGTCTGATATTACGTAACAGTTCAGTACTTTTTCCTTTGTTTCTATCAAATATTTATCGACATCGTAATACTTTGCTTAGCTTTTGCAAGGCATCTTTCGCTATCCCAATGAGCCTTCGGATTTCAGTGTCGCATTTTTAACAATCAAATTATGATTTGAATTAATTTTTAGAATTGAATGAAATATAATTTGAATGAATTTTTAGAATCAGTATCAATTCGGTTTCGCAATTCTAAATGATCATTTTTTTTTTTTTTTAGAATTTCTTGGAAATATTTTTCTAGTTACCTTTCACGAATTTAAATAAGATGGATTCCGAATACGAGCGTTGGAGGTTGAAATGTTTTTCAAGATATTAATAAGTGGGTGTCGGACTATAGCAAATTCGAGAATAGTGGTTAAAAATTGGCTTCTTTGTGTCTAATGCAAGAGATCGGAGTAAAAACACATATATCAAAAACTGATTTCCAAGGTGGACATGCTGTACAATCATCCTGTTCGTGTACTTGAGAAAGTATCAACTCTTATATTTTTTAATCATTTCATCCCAAAAGCGATAATGCCACTAGGAGTCAAAGAGATACTGGCAATGAGAGAGAATGAGAAAACTTTGGTGAGAAGTAACGAGGTTAAAGGTCAATAAAAGAACTGACTTCAGGAAGACTGAAGATGGCGATTGGTGTTGCATTTAAATTTTGAAGATTGTAGCTGACAGGGAAGCAGGCCTGAAGTGTGAGAAAAGAAACAATTAGAATAGAAGGTGTAGTTGCATCTGGCGAGTTCAGCAGTAAAATGATGAGACCTAGTTGCCAAACTAGTAGAACGCTTAAATTCATAAAGTCGAGGCATCAAGAAGGAAAGCCAAACAGAACAATTACCATGAAACTATTTGTAGAAAAGATAGAGGGAAAGTACTGAAGTCGAGATTCCTGGTCAGGATCGATTATATAACAGACCCTTCTTTGGATTTTGTCAAGAACCTCTAGATATATAATAGGAGTGCCAGACCAGATATGGCAGTAGTATTCAATGAACGGACAAATCAGGAATATCTAAAAGTTCACTCGCGATTCTGTTTGTAATGCATCTATAAGTAGCGCTTTTGCGCAAAAGTGCGCGCGCGCATATGTCTGTGTGTGTGAGTGTGTGTGCGCGTGTGTGTGTGCGTGTGTGTGAGTGTGTGTGTGTGTGTGTGCGTGTGTGTGTGTGTGTGTGTTCGTTTCTTATTTTATTTCGATTTGTGCTTTTTCTTGTTACACCGAAGTGCATCTTAACATCATTCGATTTAATTTTTATCTAAACTTTTTTCTTCCTTTTTTCTTTTCTTCTTTTAAATTCCTATTTTAGTTCATTACCATTTTAATTAGTAAACACCAATTATATGTGAAGCGTTTAATTTTCCTTTAGTTTCATCATTTTTTATATGTGTGTGTGTGTGTGTGTGTGTGTGTGTGTGTGCGTGTGTGTGTGTGTGTGTGTGTGTGTGTTTCATATCTGCATCGATTTTGTTTTTTCTTCTTTTTCGTTGCTGTTTTCTTCTTCCGTCTCTGCCCGGATTGAATTCCAGGGCTTCATTGAGATAAATACAGGCGCGATATATAATTTACGAATAGCCGTGTAAAATTCGCCGGAAAAGATACGTTAGTTAAATATACATTATTATAAGTCATTATACCTGCAATGTAATAGATGAAATATCTATTTCCTTAGTTTTTCATAATGACAGATTGCTGATAAGTAATGGTCGAAGGTTTAAAATGCACACACACACACACACACACACACACACACACACACACACACACACACACACACACACACGCACACACACACACACACATGTATTATAGCTGAATACCCGTCTACGTAGGGCAGACTTTAAGAATAGTTGCAATGAAAATAAACTGATTACTGATGGCGATTTTTTTTTTAATCAGTTCGGCTCGAAACAAGACAACAATGCCACTAAGACGCAAGGGGCAACTGGGAGTGAACGAGAATGAAAAGATTTTAGAAGGAACCGGAAACCCGATCCTAAACAGGGTAAGGTGTAAACATACATTCCTGTTCAAAAGGTCGGGGAGGAATGGGAACCGGGCGATAGGCAAACCTATCTACTCCTATTGAATTAAATAAAATTGTTCTGCTCTGCTTAATAAAACAAAGCATAATTAAAATCGACATAACTTTTTATTCCAACGTGTAACAAATGAAATGAAAAAAAAATAGGAAATGTTTATGAAATGTTTCCTGATCACATGTAGTCAGGCCGAAAATGGAGTACTGCTGCCATATATGGACAGGAGCTACCCAATGTTTCCAGTCTCGATACGGTTCAAACGTGACTCTGCGTCTTTGTGGCTCCTCTGCAATCCCTTTTTCACAGACGAAACATCGCAAATCGCCCTCTACTCTGTCACTATTTCCATGGAAAATGTTCAGACGAATTACATTCCTTAGTTCCACCAGTTCAGACCTTCACTTCTAGAATCCTCCATACTACGCACATTGTAGCGAACAATTCTCATTTCCTTCGTATTCCATAAGTTCGATCGGCTTCTTCCCCCGAATCGTTGCTTTGTGGAACCCACCCCTAAGAGGATGCTTCCCCGATAACTACAATTTTAACTTCTTCAAGTATAGGTTTAACCGTTACCATCCCCACATATCCCCATAAACTGGACCTCTCATTTTGTAATCCTCTAACTCGAAAGGCTCTTGAGCCTTGTACAGCGTGAACATCATTGTGAAAAATTGAGTGTCATTTTGTCAGATCAGTGATTAAAAAGGGTCTCAAGTGAATACAAACATGATCTCTTAAAGAAGACATTCCATCATGAAATCAGCAATTTCAGCCAGTGACTCTGTTGGATGACTCAGTACCTACCCAAACACGTGTATTGACTAAATATAACATTTGTAGTAATAAGAAATATTAAAAAAATAATTAATTGCATGAAAAATATCTGTGTGGACATAGACATCAACATTATATGAAAACAGTAAGTTTCATATCATAAATGTCCGTTTATATCTCCAAATATTTTAACTCTGATATTAATCACTCATAAATACGGAAAATTTTAAACAATATATATTTTTTAATGAAACTTGTATAAAAGAGGGATTTCTGCCGAAATACTGAATTATATATATATATTAATTTGTTTTGCTCAAACGTTATTTTAGATGGATACACTTATTTGAGTAAATACTATATATATATATATATATATATATGATAGCATAAGTGACAAATAAGAATTTATAAATTGACCTTGCCAACTAGATACATTCTCTGTAGCTTAATAGTATAGAATGTTTGGCTGTATGACGTTTCCTTGTTGGATACGGGTTCGATTTCTATGGATATTTGAAATTTCTCAGGCCTGTAAGTGTCTTTAATACTGTTTATTATAAACCAAGCATTTGCTTAAATATTTGTATCTGTAAAAGTAGCGGATAAACAGAAAATATATTAAAATAATTGTCGAACTTATTATTTTTATATATATATATATTGTGAGAGCATCGAACTAAATTAAATTTTCTTACGTAAGGTTTTGACAAAATGATTTATTCTTATAAATCCTTTTTCAATCATCAACAGATTTTCCTTGATTTTCATGACCTGGCGCCAACTTTCATATCAATTGTATATTACATCGTAAAAAAATATTGATTCTAATTTTGATTCACTGGGAATGTTTCGAAGTCTAAACATGACTAGAACCACTAGATTGGTTCCATTATTCATGGAATGCAACAAATGTTAATCGAAAGTTGACAGAAGCCCATATTCCTGTTACGTTAACTTTCACTGAGGCACGTGTGCAACATGAGAAAGAATGGTGTCACGCAATAAAATTCCCAGTCGACTTTCTTGTTTAGTCCATGGTTTCGCGATATTGATCCACACAAATGACGCTGTCGTTGCAGAAGTGCAAGAGTAGTACCCGTCGCTCGACACCATAATCATCGAGGAGAGTATCCCCTGAGCTCGTGGCCAAGTGAATCAATCTCGATGGCGACTTCGTGGTGTGGTGTATACGAATGTCTTCTTTTGTTTGTATGTTAAGAGTGGTGCTGCTTCTAATGAGTTTAATTTAGATTTATTTTACTTTAAATTATAGTCATGAAGCAGTTCATATGAGTAATCAGGATTTTACAAGTACAAGGCTAGTACATTGGTGGATAGATACTCTGAATAAAGTAAGCTGTATTTCACAGGTATTGTTGGTACAACAAGGTTTTGAAAACTCAAGAAATGTTATGTCTATTTGGTCACTCATAGGTGGTTAACAAAACACAACAGAAATGTCAGAGTTGAAAGGTTAAGCATTGTTATGCATTCTGATGTGCCAATCGGAACACAGGAAAATGGTGGAAAATAAATTTTGTACAGTTGGGTTTTTGAGTAGTGAACTCTTCACCCCGAATTAATTCCCTCACCAACCACTGGCTCTCAGCCGAGGTTCGTAGAATGTGTATTAAAGTAAGTGAAACCTTTGTCGGGTTTTTGAGTTGATCATGTCTGTGGCAAAAGTGGCAAAGGATTGGGAATGGGTGGCTCTAAGCATCATCGTATATTGTCCACGGTGTCAACACGTCAGCTATTCGCCGTAGCAGTCGTGTTAAACAAATCTCTAGCTACACCTATGTGGTGCCCTGAAAGGTTTTTTCTCGAGAATGTTATCCGTATACTGTCAGCTATGGATAGAACGCCAAAAGGAAGACTGTTACTGCCAGTGATATGGTCTACGTCCTCAAGAGAGAAGCAAGAGGCATATACAGTTTTGGAGGTTGAGGATACAATCCGAATTCTAACAAAATATTATCAAATTTGATATGGTTACGGCCCCGGTAATCGCGCGCACACCCCCTACATACACACTCAGAGAGAGAGAGAGAGAGAGAGAGAGAGAGAGAGAGAGAGAGAGAGAGAGAGAGAGAGTGTGTGTGTGTGTGTGTGTGATAGAGAGAGAGAGAGTGTGTGTGTGTGAGAGAGAGATAGAGAGAGAGAGCATATAAAATATTGCCACCGTGCACGAGTTGCAACGTAATGTTAGCAGCATATGCACTATTTTTAATTGTATACTAATAAACATGTTGGATTAGTAATTGCTTCTATTACTTTTCACACATCCCTAATACATAAAAACTTATATACATGCACTTTGTCCGAGGTATGACGATAAACTACATCCAGCAGCAAGGCCTCTGATACGGAAGGTTCTTAATTGTTGTTGTTCAGGTCCACCCTGACAAGGGGCGGAAGAACCTGTTAGAGTCTGAACTATGGGCAAGTAGTTAACCCCCAAACAGGGGTCAAAACACTATGAAAGTATAAAAATACATTTTTATAGTAATGATACCAACAATATGTTTTCATAGTAAAAAATTACTAGCAATACATTTTTATAAAAAAAATATTACCATCAATGCCGTTTTGAAAAAAAAAAATATTATCAGCACTATATTTTTGTAAAAAAATAATACCAGCAGTATGTTATTGTAAAAAAAAAATATATTGCCAGCAACACATTTTTGTAAAAGAAATTATTAATGCTCTCAAGAAATTTCAATTTCGGCATTAAATTACCCATAAAAGAGTTTATATGCCGCTAAACAAACAAGCAAATAAACAAACATACGTACATACATACGTGCATACATACTTGAAAAAAATTCTTTCACGCAAATTTCTAATCAGCATGGTAGCAATTTAATGGATATAGGCATTTCAACTTAATCATATAGGCCTGCTGAATTTCATTTCATGCATTAGTATGAGAAATATAACTATTTTAAGTAACTTTGAACAGGTGTTGTGAATATTTCGAAAACTGATGATCTACTAGGATTTTCATGCACAACCATCTCTAGGTTTTATAGAGGAGGGTCATAAAAAATTCCAGTGAGAGCTAATTCTATGGGTGGAAATCCTTTGTTGATGAAAGAGATAAGAAGAGAATGGCTAAACTGGTTCGAAAAGCAACAATAACTTAAATAGCCATTCTTTACAACGGACGTATGAAGAAGAGCATCTTTGAACACAAAAGTCGGACCTTGAAGCAGATGGTCTACGGCAGCAGATGATAACATTAGGTGTCACGCCTGTCAGATAAAACTGAGATTATAGTTCGCTAAGGATCACCAAAATTGAACAATAGAAAAATTGTTACTGGTTCCCATATTGTATTCATTTCTATGCTTGATGCAAAAATGTTTAATTTACATTGTAATTTATTGTAAATAATTACAATATCTCATCTCAGAAGTATAGACAGATATTGAAGGCGATTAGACTTAAAAATATACATTTTATGAGAGATCAGATAAAAATATATAGGATTAAGATTCATTAAAATTTAATATCTGATATTCCCGTCATTTTTACATTTCCCCTCGTCGCCCTCCTTTTTAACTTGTGTCGTGGTACTTACCATTTAGCAAATAGTAGAAGAATAGTTTTATGTAAGTAGAAAAGCAATAAATGTACTACAGGTAAGGAAACAATAAAATAATAATTACATGAAAGAATGTAACAGAAAAAATTAAAATGCTTGGAAAGCGAAGAAACAAAGTTATGTTTTATAGCGAGGACATTCTGAGTAATTTATTTATTTTCTTATTTTTAGTGTAAAGTTCACTCTCTAACAGGCCTGAGGGCCACTCGTGGTAGAGGTTTGATTTAGATGTAGTTTTTATGGACAGGAGAGAAAGATAACTGTTAACTCTAGACTTGAACAGGTTAAAATTGTAACGAGAAACGTCTTCTTAGGAGTTTGTTCCATAGAGTAGTGGTTTGTGGAAAGAAGCTGTTCGAGTGGAACGTTCTTCTCACTGGTGGAATATGGAGGGAATGTTGTTGCTTTGCTACAAAGTAAGTGGCATGGCGAGTCCTAGCCGTGAAGTCTAGAGCTGGCGTACTAAGGAATGTAGTTCGCCAAAGCACTTCTCATGTTAGTAGCGATAGAGTAGTGAGTGGCTCACCACATCCCGCCTGTGAGAAAAAGGTTGAAATGTGGAAAATAATTATTCTCCAACATGGACTTGAAGGCGCTTTTGAACTGACTGGAAAGTGGGGAGTGGGCAGCTTCCGCCCAAATATGGCAATAGTATTCCATATCGGCCTGATCTTGCTCATAGAGGAGTCAGATACTTACAGGAGCTGTTACATGGAGCCGATCTGATTAGAATCATTTACTGATTTAGTTCCTGCTACTTATAATCACTGATCTTCATACTTGCGATACCTTCGTAGACAACAGAGAAACTAAATAGTGAAGAAGATAAAAAAAAGGAAATATACTTGATTTGTGTTGATGATTAGTTTTAGATAAAATAGTAGCAGCGAGTGGTAAAGTGTTGCTTTAGGTGAATCCTGTAATAGAAAATATTCAGACAGTATATTTTGCTATTATTACATTAAGATTCTTTCGGGCTTGGGCCCTAATTTTGTTTTGTACTTTTGTTAGATTTAAGCGAAACCATTTGTCACCTTTTTGTTTCTATTGTTGTTTTGTTTTCTCCTTTCCAAATAAAAAAATTCCAAGAAGCAGGACTAAGGATTTATCCACAAGTAGGACACTCGAGGTGGCGGGATTTTGAAGTTATTTTCCTTTCTGTTTAGAGACCTTTTTTTAACCGTTTTTTTACCATTGATCTGAGAAAGTGATGGCATGCAGCTGGCAGTTTATATATTTCGGAGTAGATTTTGGCGCCGTGCATGACATCAATATGAAAGTCTCGCTTTGACGACGTTATTTAAGAAATGACTCGAGTTACCAGGTTAATGTTTTGGTTTTATAGCAATTTGTGATGGGCGAAACTACATCTAGCACAGCCTATTCTATGTTCTATTTCCTTATTTTATATCCTAAATGATCCATACACCAAGTTATTTGAAGTGTGTAGTATTTATTAATTCCACATTCTGCATTTTTATCGTGAGGAAGGCATAGTTAATATAATATTAATAATTTCACCATAATAGATCCGATTGAGATACCTCTGTATCTGTGATGTTCTTGGTATCTACTTTTGCGTTTCTGATTCCAGACCTCCTTGATAAAATTAAGAAACTTGTTATTGAATTCGAGATAAAAGCTGAGGAAACAAAATAGAATCAGGGATGGATTAACATATAAAAAGAAAGAACGAACATGCACACACACACACACACACACACACACACACACACACATATATATATATGTATATATATAAATGATACAGTATATAATATAAATATACTATAATAGGAGGCAGAATATAGCTGCGCCTAAAAGGTATAAACTCTAAAAAGTGCTCAATACAAAAACCCAAAATAGAAATTGTAGAGCAAAGTATTTACGAAAACACTAAAAAGCAGTCTACTTTACTACCCGGGTTTCGACCGCAAGGTTTCCTCAGGCTAGTAGAAGGATGAACACTCTTGTATATTCCGCCATCTTATATGACCACGGGAAAAGAGAATGAAAGGTGTAAGGTGGGAGGAAAAAGGGGGAGGAGGAAAAGGTGGAGCGGAGGAGGACAAAAAAGAGAAAAAATTAAAAAAAATTATTCATTACACTCATCCGGGTTCATACATACCCAAAAGATATTTACTTAAATGTCTGCACTTTGACAAAATCTCAGTTCTCTCATTCAGTAGCACATTTCTCTTAGGATATATAGCGATAGGTAAATTCTCCTCTTGACACAGTCGGCAGCAGTTGTCACAGACTCTGCCTGGCTTCACCTTTCTTATTATACTCATTACACATGGATACTTATTGCACATGGATTTCTGCCATACATCTCTCTGAATCACCAAATACAACGCGCAAGTTTGGTGTCATTTCTGTGGCGTTCCAGCCTAAAGGAGGTAGCATCGTTATGAAACTTTTTTTAAAAGGACATTCGTTACAACCAATGTATATTCTTCAAACCGTTACTCTCACTGACATTTGCAGAATAAACAATTCCCACCGCACGACCCTCACCGGTTAATGGGCAATTATTTTTATCCCTGCAGTTACATAGCTTTACTTTTCACTTCTACTCCACCTCTCTCTCTCTCTCTCTCTCTCTCTCTCTCTCTATATATATATATATATATATATATATATATATATATATATATACATATATATAATAAATCAATTTGTGAAGAATTAATGGATTTTCATTTTTAATCTGACAAAACTTTTTATGTATAATTAAAAATAGAAATCCATTAATCCTTCAGAAATTGGTATAATCGAGCACATGTAAGTATGCTTTGGGGAGAATGATTAATATATATATATATATATATATATATATATATATATATATATATATATATATATATATATATATTAATCAATGTCGTAAAATACATCTATTGGGTGTTTTGGCACAGATCATCTGTGATGTTTCCAGCCGAAGTTCATTAGGGTTTTTGGTATTTCGACATCATACTCCCTCTACGCAGTGACCTAGTCGATACAGATCGGGTATCGACTTGTGTGCCATCCGTCAGCTACAATTTTCTCCATTTTTAATCATACACTGTGACTCCTCTTGGCAATTTATATTTCAATCACGGATAACTTCCGGTTCACCAGCAAACATGTACTTGAGGTTAGAAGGATTAATATATATATATATATATATATATATATATATGAAAGTGAGTTCAACACTCATGCTTGAACGCAATAATAAGGCCATATACATGCATATATATATATATATATATATATATATATATATATATATATATAGATAGATAGATAGAGAGAGAGAAAGAGAGGATACAATGGGTATATTGTCACTGTTTTATATTTTTTATTTCGTGCATGGACGTTTTTTGTTTTTTGTTTTTGATTTTGTTGACCCTACAGTATAGTAGGGTCAGTTGGGCTGTGAGAAAAAGAGTGCCATGACGCAATTGACTCCGCTTTCATTTGGAAACAGCATCCTGTACTGCTTGTCATTCGCACCAGAAGCTCCAATATGGACATTTCAGAGTGCAGAGGATTCGGAAAGAATGAGATGGTGATTAGAAAGTTACGGAAGCTTGGAAAACTCACTCTGATCGTTCTGATAAGAAAAGAACTTCCGAATTTGTTGGCGATGGCTTCAAAATCATTGCGGAAGTCTACATTCTTGAGGAGGTAGTACTTCTCTGGGTGGCTGTTGGAAGGCACTATTTCTGGCATCAGGACTCTCTACCATGCCACACAAGCGGGAAAACCTAGTCATGGCTGTCAGACTATTTCTGCCACCACATCACCCCTTACATGTAGCCATCTGACTCCCCAGGCTGCGACCCGCTGGATTATTATGTGTTGGGCGCAGTTGAGTGAGAGACCAACAAAATTCCTCGTAACTCCAAAGATAGACTGTTTTGCAGATGAATTAATTTTTGCACAGTTTATTAGGTTTTTCCCCATATAAATAAAAACTACCGGCATAAATTCGTGCATTCTTAACTATAAGAGTGAATGTCTATATTACTATAAAATAGCATTATTATAAAAAACTTAATAAACCGTGCAAAAATTAATGCAAAAAATCTTGCAGAAAACCAACATTGTTTATAAATTTAATGGAAAAATGTATCTCCAACGGAAAAATTATATTTATGTTTGTCACACTACGACCACGCTGTCTCGTCAGCTGAGTTTTCATTTGAATGATGCGTCCAAAATTTCTAAACATTTACAACATACCTGTCTTCATTCGCAATTCAGAAAAATTATTGTTGAAAATACATCTATACTTTTTCATGATAATAATAATCATAAACTAAAAATTCTCTCATCTATATTAAAAAACTGAAATCAAACCTTAATAAAATTAATTCTGAATACTACACAAATGTTTTAAAATGTTTACAGTAGATAGTCTAAAATATCGAGGTTTGTACTAATAGTTTTAATACTTAAAAACTCTTTACAACACCATACTTAGTTAACTCCCCTGAAATGTTAGCCAAGCCAATCACAGTACTCACTTAGCGTTCTTCACTTCACAAACTCTCAGATGAACACATCAATTTTGTCTTTGAAAATGATGAACACTACAATATTTCTCTCGAAATAAGCAACACCCCGATGATGACATTTTGCTATGTCGAAAGTACTTAGAATAAAACAATATGTATCAACACGGTAATTTTCTCTCTTCCTTTAATAATAACACCAAAAATCTTGTCCGTTAATATTAAAGGATCCAATTGAAAATAAGTAGACAAAACTTGTCTAAGTTATTCAATGAAACATCGAAAGGAACATTATGTAATAATCATCATATTACTTCAAAGTTTTCTTTAGATCGTGTTTGTTCTGTCTATTCTCATCAATATTTTTTCATCTATTAGTCCTATTTCTACTTTTTTAAAACCAATATTATTAACAAAATTGTATTAGTCTGAGTGAACAATTTCCCCGGTTGCCATTACCTTTATTTTTCAATAAAATATTAATTTATTTATTCACGTACTTTCGTACAGAAGATACTCATATTTAAAATTATTTTAACGTCAGAAATAATTATGAATTCCTTTCCTATTTTCCCTTTAGTTTCCAAAACATGTTAATGCTCTAAACGTCTTAATTCTGAAAAGACGTATCTGACATAAAAGTCAATATCTATTACCTGTATTTATTTGAACACAGACCACAGGCAGTCGAAGTAAATTTCTTCCTGAATTTTTTATTTCTTTTTTTTGTTTGATTAAATTTTCTCATTTGTTCCTGGACGCACTAATGCACCCTCAAAGTGAGCTAGGTGCCCCACAAGTTAACAGAATATGAATTATTTTTTATATTTAAATCTCTTAATTTTAAAAAAGCTAGTAACATCAAGCACATGGCTTTCCATGTCTAAGTCAAGTCTTTCTATTTTGACATTTTAAATTGAATGTTAAATCCCTTAATCTTTAAGAAGGAGTTGATAATCCTTTGCCATTTTCCTTCCTCAAGGCCCTGTAAGAACTAACATTCAAAAAATTACCAAATCACGCCAAGCACAAGTTTCACACAAGCATACTTAAATATACAAGATCATGTCTTAAAAATAAATGCTGATTTCAGGAGATTTCTTTATTATTTTCCTATTTTCTAATTCCTTAACTAATTTTTCCGTATTAAAATTAAAATCTGGCTTTATTGCCTTGCTTGTGGTGAAATGAATATGTTCAAAAATATGTTAATTTTATAAAACTTGCAATCTGTTCATGTGTCCTAATACTTTATAACGTGTACGTGTATGCTGTGATTTTATTTTAAAAATTGTACGCTATAATTAGTATGTTTTTATTATTTATTTATTTTGCAGAGAGGTGTGAAAGTGTTAATCCATTTTGACCGGTATGTTTTGCACTGCTTTAAAAAATACATATATGTACATTCGTTTGGGTCCACAGATCTTTCATTTGTATGTGCGCATGCGTCGCAGCATGTTTTACAATGGCTGCCCTAGATTCCTCCTCTTCTGCGCCGACTTGCCCGCATGTTGTCTGTCGACTGATCCGTTCTGTTACGCCATCAGATCCCCATCCCCGCCACTAGATGAATAGATCAACCCAGTTGGTGTTTAATCTATTTACTTTGTAATTATCAGTCAATATGTTCGCCATTATAGATCTCTAAAGGAAACAATGTAGCAGTGAGACCAGACACACAGACACACACGCAAACCGGCAGAATAAGTGCAGAGACGAAAACCTCCGTGAAATCATAAATAAGAATTGATGAAAATAGCTTTGTGGTTATTGCATCGTATTTAATACCAAAGTCAAAAGGTTCAATAATTAACCGTCAACTGTTTGTAAAAACTGCGGAACAAAATGATATTAAATTCATATTTTTAATTTTATGACCCAAGAATATACAAAAGGAAAAAGAATTGTTTCATTTCTAATAAAGTTTCAAAATTAGTGTTGAAGTGAAATCTCATAAAAGTAGATAATTAGTTAATGAAATATTTATTTTCGACACATCATGCCAATTTTAGAAAAAAGAATTAGGTACATTATTATTATTATTGTTGTTGTTGTTGTTCATAACGTTATAAAAAGGAAGAAAAATAATTTTGTGCATTCTATTACAGTCATACTTAATACTGATGTTGTCATTGGATAAACTCAGGTTCTGAAATTAATTATCCTACGTAATTTCAATTAAATAAAACTTTAAAATGCAGTGATGTATATCACTAATCATTTCACACGACGCAAAGCAATAAAGCCACTAAGACGTAAACGGTTAGTGAATGTGATAGAATATGAGAAACAAAAAGTAAAAATCATTATGAAGGAGAGAGAACAATAAAAGAACAGAAAATAAAAAAGACAGAAGATAACGAATGACATTGCATTTAAATTTTTGAAAATCAAATTTGGAAAGCAAGAAGCCGAAATTGAGTTCCACATGCAAGAAGTGTGATAGAAGAAACTATTAGCATAAAACATACGGTTGCATCTTTTCAACTGTAAAATGATAAAACCTTGCCCCCTAGTACTGTGCTTAAATTCATAAAGTTTAGGTAACATAGAGGAAAATTCATCAGACTAATTACCATGAAAATATTTTTTAGAAAAGTCAGAGGAAAAACGACATTACGTTTATATAAAGGGTGTTCCAATAACTTGGACCGATTTTCATGTGAATTAAGTTTAAGCGTTTAATGATTTTTTCTTTTTCTTTCAGATTTGGTGGACATTTGGGCGATATTATTTTTCATACATAATTGCCATGACTTAAATAACATAACCCAATAGAGAAATAAATAAATTTTCACCAATAACAATTATTTATTTACCGCTGACTTTGATCCTATCAATGAAACACCCTTTATATAGTTGTGTGTATCTGTATGTGTGTCTCTGTGTGTGTTAATGCATATTGATGAAATGCATCGGTTGCTGTGCTTTCAGCAAAGTCTTCATCACGTGATGGCGTCGTAGTTATGCATTGTTTCAGGACGGTAACATTATTGTCACAAATAAAGTACACCGTAAGTGTACACATATACGAGCATCAGTTAAGCAAATGCTTTCTTATTATATATATATATTTCTTATAACAATAACCGCTATATTTAGTTAGTACTCGTTTTTGAGTAGACATCCTTATCTCTAAACAATGAAACTAATGTCTATCCGCCTAGAGAACAAAAGTCTTACAAAAGAAAATGTGACACCTGATATGAATTGAACCTGTTTTCCTTTCCAATTTGGGAAACTAATTTCAAACCAAGCGATAGGAAACCATCGCTGGAACGTAATGGTCAATTAACCTATTAAATAAATGCACGTCTTTCGTTTGGACCTAGAGAAGTTCATATCTGCTAACTTTATTTTTTAAATTTGACATTATTTCTCATTACTAAAAACATGGATCATTCTGTTTTTCTGAGGCAGTGAGTTTTTACGTTTTAGGGTGTAATAGATTTTTATGTCAACAGACATATCAAAGTGATATATATATATATATATATATATATATATATATATATATATATATATATATATATATATATCCCAGAAGTGTTGAAACAAAAAAGCTACTTTGGTAGTGATTTTATAACATATTTATGTTATAATTTTCGAATAAATAATTATATTTGCTCTACCCTTTATTGAGCACACTTTTAAGAATAGTATTTGTTGGTTATTGGAATTTATTCCGTGTATACCAATCCTATACTTGGGTATATATATATATATATATATATATATATATATATATATATACATATATATATGTATATACATACATATATATATATATATACATATATATATATATATATATATATATATATTTATACATATATATATATATATATATATATATATATATATATATATATATATATATATATATATATATATATATATATATGTATATATATATATATATGCAGGCCCAAACAAGTTCGATTAAAAGTAACGGACAAGGTCTGTCGGTATAAATTTCTATTGTATTTTTCCAATTTTCGAATTGGCGTTGATTGTTGTGTGCGAAGTTGTCCCAAGTTCAGGTATTGTTTTTTTTTTGCATTTTAGTCATTTTCAAGAACCAGTGTGCTGCCTGCGTGATAGGCAGTATCCCTTTGTCTAGATCCAGGTATTCTTTAGAAAGCTGAAAGTTTGAAATAGTCTACTGTGACACCATGTGTAACGAGTGAGACCACATCAAAATTGATGCGGTTTTCTTTTTTATTTAAATAACGACATATAAAGTGATATATATATATATATATATATATATATATATATATATATATATATATATATATATATATATATATATATATATATATATATATATATATATATGAACTTGCTTGGTTTTATCGATAAGAAGAGTCCTGGTGAGATGAAGAACCCACGTCCGATAGTTACTTAGTCTGAAGTTAAGCTTATAAGAAATTCAGCATATATATATATGTATATATATATATATATATATATATATATATATATATATATATATATATATATATATATATATATATATATATATATATATATTCATTCGCTTTTATAGTTTAGCGTGCACATGTTTATGCCAGTTGTTTTTTTATATAGGGTGGTAGTAAATATATTATTATTAGTGTCTATCAATACGTCAAGAAAAGGAATTTTTCTGTTATGCTTATATGTGAAGTTAAGAACAGAGATTTCTGGAAATTTTTCTTGTAGTTCGTGTATTTCCTCCGTGTTTTTAACTAAGATGAGAATATCATCTAGATATCTTAGGTAGATGGAGGGTTTTTAGTGGTGTTAAATATCTTATTTTTCAATGTTAGCCATGTAGAAGTGACTAAATTTTTTACCAAGAACTGAACTCATAGAAATGCCATCACGTTGTACGTAAATGTTATTTTGGTGGTCATAGAAGGGCACCTCAGTGGTACAAGTCAAAAGTCGTTTTCGTAATGTATTACATTTGACTTTTAGTGGAAGGGGAAATGGATTATTGTCAATATTCCTTATAATTATATGAATCGTTTCTTTAATTGGGACATTGGTAAATAAACTTTCGACATCAAGTGAAGCTATGGCTTCATTATTAGTCTTTTGTGTTTTTAAGATTTGGATTAATTCATGAGTTGGTATAATACTGTATTTATTAGGTATGTATAATGTAATGAGTTGGTTGCTGATTGATAAACCGGAGTGAGGATTTGGGATATGATGGGACGGGGTGCGAAGTTTCGGCTTGTGTATTTTTCTAGTTCCATACATGTATTCAGGTTTGAAGTCTTCGATCATTTTATGGAGTTTTAAGTTTTCTGTTCTGCGGTGTTGGCTGTGATCAGTTTATTAATTTTTAATAACAACCGGCATATATATATATATATATATATATATATATATATATATATATATATATATATATATATATATATATATATGTGTGTGTGTGTGTGCGTGTGTGTGTGTGTGTGTGTGACATTACATTATAGGTATATATATGGGAAAATACATGAGTAAATGTAAAAAATGTATTCAGGTGACGCATTTCGTCCATCGTTATTTAAAAAAATTATCTCTTTTTGCTTTCCTCTCAGGAAAAAAATAAATCAAGCACACGTACTTTTGTTTTTTAAAAATCGTTACCTCTCACAAATAACGAGAGGATCAAATGCAACACACTGACAGTCGGACTACGTGATCAGGATATTCGCACATGTCGCCATACAAAAGATTATTTGGTTCTACTGCTTATTCTTCGTGTCTTTTTTCTTACTTCGAAACATTCTCTCTTCTTAATTTTTACTCAACTGCGACGCTAGTTACTTGCTTCTTTAATTAGATATTCGAATTGAGGTTAAAAGTGTTATGAAGAAACTCTACAGAAAATTACATGTGGATAGACAGCTTTATTATCTACCATGAAAGAAATTGACACGTTTCAGATTAACGATAAAGAGGCAGCCATATATTATGTTTAATTCGTTTTTTGTTTTACCTTCATTCGATTAGAAAGAACATCTTACTAAATTCTTTCGAAACAGAAATATTACAGAGAACGCTACATTTTAGAAATTTTCTTTTGACGATTTCTGTTCTTGGTGTTATGTTATTTTTTTGTTTTTATTTAAACATTTCAACTCAGTTAAGGCAATGAAGCCACTAAAACGCAAGGGGTTACTGAGTCTATGAGAATATGTCAAAAAGAAAACTGTATTACTGAGAGAGAAACAAATTACTATCTATCTATCTATCTATCTATCTATCTATCTATCTATCTATCTGTTTTCCTTCTCCCCATCTCTCTCCCTCTCTCTCTCTTTCTCTCTCTCTCTCTCTATCTCTATATATATATAAATATATATATATATATATATATATATACAATATGCATGCGCAAGAAAAGGCATAGGTAGATATATAAGTACACAGTCGAGAAGGAACGGGAATGAGTCGTTCACAAAGGATTTATTTTCGGGATTCTTTACTGTCTGAAGGTGAACTAATGTTACCTATAAGAAATTCAGCATAAATATATATAGAAATTTATATATATATATATATATATATATATATATATATATGTATATATATATATATATATATATATATATATTTGTGCAGCAACCTTTCTTTTAAACATATTTCATTAAATAGGCCATACAAGGAAGATTTAATTAATTTTTTATTTAGCTTGTCCAGCATCCTTACGTTTTTCTGTTTTGTAGCAGTAAGGGAGTACAGAAACATTTCATAATTTTTATTGTCCCAAGAGCTTTCGGCCACTTCTTGAGACATTTTGAAGGGATATATATATATATATATATATATATATATATATATATATATATATATATATATATATATATATATATATATATATATATATATCAATCCATTCGTCAGCCTTCCTTAAATTTGTAATCTTAAGAAAAAAGAAAATTAAGCAAATACATATGAGAGAGAGAGAGAGAGAGAGAGAGAGAGAGAGAGAGAGAGAGAGAGAGAGAGAGAGAGAGAGAGAGAGAGAGATAATGACGATAGAAAATGGTCGCTGAGATACTTCTAGTATGTGATTCACGCAAGGATTTTTTAAAAACCATTTCACCCCAACAAAGGCGATAAAGTCACTAAGACGCGAGAGGTTACTGAGAATGAAAGAGAATGAGAAGACATTAGTGATGAGAAAGGAGAATAAAAGAACAGGATCCAGGAAGACAGAATATGGCGATTGGCGCTGCATTAACATTTTTGATGTTCGTAAGTAGCAAAGGAAGCAAGAAACCGTAAGTGAATTCCACAGTCGCAAAAAGAATCTTATTAGAATAGAACTTACAGTTACGTCTCGCTATTTCAACATTAAAACGATGAAACTTAATTGCTAATCTAGCAATACATTTAAATTCATGCGATCGATTGACCAAAGCTGAAAGAACTACCATGAAAATATTTATAGAAAAAATAGAGAGAAGTGACGTCAAGGCGGTGGGAAAGTGTAATGATATGAACAGAATTTAATGTTAACAAGGGGCCGTTGTTCTAAGTTGACCTGTGATTATTCCAATATGTACTGGGCTTATCCTAAGAGATAACAGAATAGACTTTGCAGTCAGTGTCACCCCAGATTATTAGAGTAGTCAGGTGCATCGCCATGTTAATCTGGACGATGAACTCCTGTGCACCAGATACCGATTGGCGCCTCACAGGATATCAGTGTCTATCCAAGACGTGTAATCAAGTGGTTGTCCAAGCTGCCCTTAGGATGTATACAGGTGGGATAACTAGATGACATATATATATATATATATATGTATATAAGTATTCCGCTCGAGAAGGAATCTCTTATATTCACATGAAGAGGTTAACATTCAGAGAAAGTCACCCAAACTACACACCAACAGCAACTGAGGAACTCTGGGGTTAATAATCAATAATTTTACGTATGTGAGTTCACGTTCGGTTTCTTATTAGTTTAGGTACCTCCACTAATTCCGTGTAAATTTTCGATACTAAGATTTAAAAAGAATTTTTTAAAATGAAAAAGCATTCTTGAAGATTTCATTTTAGCTTTAATTCAAAGCTAAATGATTAAATTTATTATTTACAGTAAGTAAAATATCCTGGTGTATTTCAAATAGAAATTTTTAAAATAAAACAAAATTATCGATTTTAAAAATCTTCCAAAAATAAAATATATATTTGTGACATGTTATTTGAGTTAACTTAATCTGATTTGAAATAAACATTACTTACTTATAGCAAAAGGTAACATACAAGCATTTCTTAACGACGGGCTCTGTTTTTCTTTTATCTTTATTGACGTATCGATAAATTCCAAGGTGATGACAGCTAGTTTGGATGGCCAGAATTGACATAAATTTACGAAATCTAACTGAGCGCATTTTTTTTTTGTTTTTAACTACTAAGTAATTTTTACAAATGAACACATTTTCAGCAATTATCTAATATTTTATTGACTCTTCGTTATGTTAAAATATTAGTTATTAGTTATTAATAAAAATAAAATACTATAAAATTAATTTAAAAATTTAACAACAGATGGAATTAAAATAAAGAGAAGTAAGCAAGAAAATTGATCTAGACATTTTTTTTATAATAATTAAAATATTCTTAAATCATTAATAGTTAATAAACAGTAATTAACATTTAAAAAAAACATTTTTCTATTTTCTTCAATCCAAGCACGTGACCTTTTCATAAGAATGCCATGTTTGGGCTACCATAGATGAGAAAGGGAGCGATTAAAGTAAAAAGAAAAACTATTTTAAAAATATAATAGTAAAACGACGTTTATTAAACTTTTCAATTTTGGATTCGTAAATTTCGTTTCCACTTAATTACAAGAAAGGAAAGAAAGTAATACAGAATTTTAAACGATTTTTAAATTATTATAAATTATTATAATTAAAATTTTAAAAAATAAAAAAGTCTTGTAAAAATTCATTATTCATCGAAAAAATTTTCTTTCTTAAGACAATAGTGTAACTTATTTAAAAAAGCATTTAAAAGCTTTTCTAGTTAAATAATGTCATAGTTTGATTACATTTTAGTTTACCATTCGGAGCAGATTTACAGTGCAAATAGTAAAAGTTTGAAAAAAAAATTGGATGATTTACATTCTCCAAGAAGTCTTACTTTTAACTAATAAAAAAATTCTCGACAGAAAAATTAATTTCGCGAAATTTCATGAAATTAAGTAAGTGGAGGAGGGTAACATATGTAAAAGAAATTTTACCAAGATTTTTTAAAACAAAAAAATGCAAACATAATTTAATTAATTTGTGAATAAGCCCTGATAGCTTAATCAAAATCCGACAATTATTTGATAATTGCATGAATTTCGAAATTAATGTATTTTTCACTAGAAAAAGCACAATAAACACGCATTGTAAAAATGACGTCTCGCGTTGACGTAAAAAAAAAAAGAAAAGATTTTTAACCAAAATTTCGAATATGTTAGAAAGGTTTAAAAATTTGTAAAAATAATTAAAAAAAACTTCGGTCTTTCCACTTAATAATAAAGAAAACCTTTTGACTATAAAACTGTTTTTATTAAGTTTGTGGGCTTTTTTTTATCATGCTATGCTGTTTTCCAGTGAGCAAGTGGAAGTACCTATATTAGTCTGTAAGGCGATAACATTACACACCAGCCCCTACCAGTTCATTGCAATAACGCTTAAAGAACAAATTAAACTATATCGCCATTCATGTCGCCAGGAGATTTCAATGTATATCGAGGGAAGTTCCGCCACAGTGAGAGAGAAAGAGAGGGAGGGAGGGAGAGAGAGAGGAGGGAAGGAGAGAGAGAAGGTGAAATAGAGATTGCAAGCGAGAGAGAGAGAGAGAGAGAGAAAGAAAGAAAGAAAGAAAGAGAGAGAGAGAGAGAGAGAGAGAGAGAGAGAGAGAGAGAGAGAGAGAGAGAGAGAGAGAGAGAGAGAGAGAGAGAGAGAGAGAGCGGTTACTAAAATCTATACAGTTCTGACATGTGGCTATCAACCCTCCTTTCAGCTTTCCCACACGCCCGCGGAGTCTCCTGTCAATTATCTGGACTTCATTTTTTTTGCTAAGACAAAAGTAATCACCTCAAGTTAAGCTGATACTGATTGCTGCATTGATTAAAATTGCCTTGAACAGAAATAAGTACATTTATATAATAAAAGATAAATTGTCTGACTTTTGTTTCCCTAACCGTTTATGTCGAAGAACGTATGCTTTATAAAACAAATATATGGAAACTTCAAAGGTTTTCCCTTTTATTCTATATTTTTCGCTTTATATCACTTTTTCTTCTTTTTCTTCTTTCATTCTTTCCCATTTATCCCATTTTTCTCACTATATTGCATTTTTTCTTCTGTTATTTTTTCTTTTCCAAGTTTCCTTTCCTTTTCTTTTCTTTTTCCTACTATTATATTTTCTTCATTGCTTTCATCTACCTGTCATTATTCAAAATGTCTTATGTCTATCTACCCTCTTTTATCATCCTGATCATCGTCATTAATGTTGAATACTCACTGGAGAGTATTCACCCCAGTATTGAAACATTTCAGTAAATCTGTCGTCTGAATGACCTCCATACTTTTGAACCAGGCAAAAATCAGCAGGTTCCACTGCCAAGCAGATAATATCACTGCCGATAACAATACTGAATTTAGTAAAACATAACTCCCAAAACTAAATAATTTCGATAGATTTTCCTTTTTTTCCAAACACGAAACAGAATAAATTTGTATCCACAATTTCTTCTTTGACGATGTCCTTATTTTACAGAGAGTAAATATTTATTCTTGATTATAATTCCTTTTTCAACTGGATTTCCTTCCACATTGAATTATGTTTCATTCTCTGGCCAGCGTTATTATAATTGTATCTTAGCTATTTATAGACTTATTCTTAATTTTTACTAATGTTCAATCAAGACAGGACCAAAATTCCACTGAATGTAGAGGGTTAATTTTGGTTGGTTGATTTTGTTTAGCGGCTTATCTACCTCTGTGGGTTATTTACAGATCGCGACAGCTACTAGGGAGATGTGATTAAATATATTTTAATGTTTAAAAAAAAATATTCAGAATTTTTATTGCTTAGGTAATAAACGTTATAACATAGCACAAATAGCTATATTGTGGGAAGAAGGATATTGCCATATAGGAAGACTGATATTACATAACAGTTCAGTACTCTTTTCTTTCTTTCTAACGAAATTTTTTGTTTGTTTTGTTTCTTAAAACAGCATTATGCAAAGAAAATGTGACATTTTAATTATTTATTTTATTTTATTTTACGGCATATCAACATTTCAGTGGGTTATTTAATGTCGACAAGATTTTTAGGATAGGTTTGTGCGAATAGAACATGAATTCTTTTTAAGAATTTAGTTTGAAGATCATCTTCCATTGACGTATTTTTGTCAAGAGCATTTTTGTCAAGAGTCAAATGTATTGCTGGTAATATTTTTTTTCAAAAATGTATTGCTGGTAATATTTTTTTCAAAAATGTATTGCTGGTAATATTTTTTTCAAAGATGTATTGCTGGTAATATTTTTTTCAAAAATGTATTGCTGGTAATATTTTTTTCAAAAATGTATTGCTGGTAATATTTAAAAAAATGTTTTGCTGACATTTTTAGTATAAAAATGTATTTTGATATTTTCATGGTGTTTTGAACCCAGTTTGGAGGTTAACTATTTTCCCATGTCTAGGGCCCTAACAGATAGTACTAACTCTGGTCAAGGTTGACCTGGGAACAAGGGCAATTGAGAGGTTGTTTCACGCCCCCCCCCCAAACCTCTCAATCTTGCTGCCGGATGTAGTTTATCGTCATACCCAGGATGATGACATTTTAGAGAACAACGCTAACGTGTAAATGAGAAAGACATCAAAGTTTACCGACTTGTTCGTTTGTATGCACATACGCCCATCTTAATAAAGTTTGGTACGTGCTCCTATATACGTTTCGTTTCAAATGTTTCTACACGCGCACCTATCGACCGAAAACTTTTATAAATGGAAAAACGAAAACCTAGACTATATGAATTTTCAGTCAATCTTTACTGCCACAATTAACAATAGACACACAGGAATGCAAACCACCAGTCTACCTTTTAACTGATTACGTAAAATGCGTATTAAAGCCATAGCCGTATTGGTTACAGTTTATGGGAGAAAGGTCGTTGCTCTAGACGAAATGAACATTGGGGTTCATCTTTCGTTGGCGTGAACGTCTGCTTTAGTTTGCGCTTCCGTCATTTTCGCCCGAGCACGTACTGACCAGCCGAACAAATTTGCGAACACTAACACATTTTTATTGATTCGGTTTCATTGCTTGTCAGTGATTTATTTACTTTTGAAAGCATAAGAAAGAAAACAAAACAAAAAAAATTGACTCCATTTTTTTAAAATGTTTCTTTTTTTGCCTCAGTATATACCGTATATGATTACCTCTTGTCAACATTGGCAACGCAGCACGTACCATAATTCTGTTTTCCTCTTTGCTTTTCCCCCCTTTTTTTCTTCCTCTTTTTTCACCATTTTTCTTCTTTTTTTTCTTCTGTTGTACAGTAATTTCTCACGTTCTTTTTCACCCTTTCTTTTTCTTTATTTATTCCTTTACTCTTCCCTTTTCCGCTTTGTTCCGTACTTTCTTTCTACTTTCTTTTCTTTATCACTTTTTATTTCTCCCCATTTCTCCCCATTTCTTCCCATTTCTCCCCATTTCTCCCCATTTCTCCCCATTTCTTCCTTCCGTCTTCTCTTTTCTTTCTGTTCGTTCTCCTATTTTTTTATTTCTTCCGTTCTATTCACTCTATTTTTCTGTTATAGGTCTTCCATTATTTTTTCTTTTTTGGCTTTATTCAATTCGTTTTACCTCCCAGTTTCTCTCTTCATCCGTTTCTTTTTTCTCTTTTTATTTATTCTTTCTTACAACTTATTTTGATATTTTGTAGTAATAGAAAAATAAAAATTTCACTATTTCAAAAAAATAAAAAACAGAAATAAAAACGAAAAGATTAGAAAAAATTAAAGAAATAAATAAAAGAGGTCAAAAGGTTATCATTCCTAAATGGAGGTAAAGAAAAACGGATTCCAAACGAGTCATTTCTGTGAACCAATCAGAATCGAGGACCAATACGAGAATGGATTCCTTTGTCTAAATTAAAATGCAAACAGATAGTGACGAGCAAGCAAAAGAATTTCATCCGTTGACCTATTCCCTAAAACTTTGGACACCTAAAAAAAACCAGAATCGAAAGAATTACTCAGTCAGTTATGTGCCATGCGTGATAGACGCTTAGGCGATCATGTCTCTTTTCGATACATTATTGACGATGCAGATTTTTTTTCCCGCAGTAGGTTGCCATTTTTTTCTGCAGTACATCAGTTGGCATCCAGGGTCTATAGAACCCGGTCTGACCTGCTATTTAGCCATAACTGGAGCGGGGGGTGGGGTGTGTGAAGAGAAGTGGATTCTTACCTCTCCCGAGGGAATTCGAACTGGGCTCTCCGTTTCCTAAATCCGAGCTGCTATGCATTATTCTACCTCGCCGTAAGTATTTCTTAGTAGTAGTAATGACTACTACTAAGAAATACTTACATACATATATATACATTTTACAGTGACCCCCCTCTCTAATATATGCTAAAAGAGTTAGAAACTTTGAGCAAGAGAATTTTTATAGGAATTTATGAACTCTTTGAATATTGTATATTTGATTTTAAGAGATATATAGAGAAAATATGCACAAACGCTACACAAATGCAGTCATGTTTCTATGTTTATTAACATATCTCATCAGGCGTTAGTAAATATTTACTAACACCTGATGAGATGTGTTAATACAAATCGAAACATGATTGCCCTTGTATAGTGTTTATACATTTTTTAATGTAATATCCTAAAATAAACTATATATATATATATATATATATATATATATATATATATATATATATGGTGGACATTGAAGTCAATACCCAAAGGCGACAATCTGTTTCATGCTAAACGCAATCCTCAGGCCAAATGAGTTGTGTTTTTGCTCTATCCACTGATATTGAGCACTTTAGCCCATAAATATAGAATACCCTAAAACTATATTTTATCCTATATATATATATATATATATATATATATATATATATATATATGTACGTATGTATGTATATATGTATGTGTATTTATGTATGTATGTGTATGTATGTATGTGTGTGTGTGTATGTGCGTATACTTCTTCAGAATAATATCTGTTTTATGGATCGAATCAGTGTTATATCTGGATATTTTGAGGAAAGTGAGAGAATTAAAAAATAATATAAAACAAGAAACGAAAACAAGAGAATAATAATATTTAATAAATTTAACCAAAAAATTTATCCTTTATTCCATGCTCTCCATTCATTTGTCGTCAATCTCTCTCTAAGATGAAGATTACGTCTCTCTCCAGCGTCACTAGCTCTGATTTGTGCAACAAAGAAGAAAAAATGTCCAGTGGAAAAGAACCTGAATGAGAAAATCAAAAGAGAGAAATAGGAAGGAAAAGAAGAACTTAAACTGAAAGCAAAATTGCGGGAAAATAAAAAGAAACCGAGAAAAGGAAGCGAAAGTGTACAGGAGAACTTATAAGAAAAGAACATATATATATATATATATATATATATATATATATATATATATATATATATATATATATAGAGAGAGAGAGAGAGAGAGAGAGAGAGACCAATGCTGAATACTGTTGATCATATTGCGTATAAGTGTGTCTGTTTGGTGAGCAAGCGTGCGGAAAAGAAGGGGCGACCACTCGTTTTCGTCTAGTGGCCCATTCGAGAAGGCATGACTAGCCGCCAAGATGAAACTTGTGTAATTTAATTAGTTGCCCATTCAATACGCTGTCTCAATTGGTCAATAGACTGGCAGTAAATACGACTGAGAGTAATTCGGCCAGCAATTAGCGAAAATCTAATCACCTGCCAGTCACGGTTGCGAGGACAGGCAAGATCGGCTGTTTCCAAAGTGCCTGATAAAGTGCCCTACCAGTCCATGATAAGAACTCTTCCTTCTGAACTGACAATGAAGGCAACTGTGTATCGTTAAATTCTTCTTCTTCTTCTTCTTCTTCTTCTTCTTCTTCTTCTTCTTCTTCTTCTTCTTCTTCTTCTTCTTCTTCTTCTTCTTCTTCTTCTTCTTCTTTCTATGCTTCTTCATCTTTTTATTATATTTTCACTCCATTTTACTTTACTTTCTACTTACATTTTCTTCGTTCTGTTTCCTCCTTTTGTTTTGTTTTTATTCCTTCTCATTTTTTCTTGTTCTTTCTCTTTGTTTTCTATTTTTACTTTCCTTTTTTCCTTAACTAATTTTTCTCATTCGCTTCTGTTTTTTTTGACTTCGTTCTTTTCATTCTTTCTCATTTTTCGCTTTTACCTTCTACTATAATTTTCTTCTTCTTCTTCTTCTTCTTCTTCTTCTTCTTCTTCTTCTTCTTCTTCTTCTTCTTCTTCTTCTATCCTTTACATCCTCACTTTATTTTTATTTTTCTTTCTACTTACATATTTTGTTCTGTTTTAGTATTTTTCTCTTCTCACCTTCATTCTCATTTTCTACTTGTTCTTGGCCTTTACCTTCTACTCATACATTTTTCTTCTTTTTCTTTTTCACAACACCCTTGTGGCTGATGAATTCTTTTCCATTCTACAACTCATTTCTCACAGACGAAAGATCCCGGGCCTCTTGCTGCTCTATCACTATTTCCATATGATGTATTCTGACGGACTATATTCCTTTGTCCAACCACCCCTGGCTTTTGCAACTGGGACCTGCCATGCGATGTACACAAGTGTGAATCATCCCCATTTCATTCGTATTTCAACTGATTCCCGGGAATCTTGACCTTTTCACGTCTAGGGTTAAACATTATCTTTCCTGCATAGACCCAGGTACACTTTTCTTATGCTCACACAACACCGCACAGTAACTTTCTATCTTGAGTGGCTCTTGGGCCTTGTATTGGGTGAAAATTAGAATATAGAAAAAGAAACTCTCATTCCGTCTTTATTCCGTTTTTAATTCATACATTCAGATTCTTTCATCACACTTCCTTCAACATTCTTTCTTTACATTATTCTTTTTTTATCATCTTTAATTGAATTCGATTTTCTTTATCAATTTCTTTTATCTTTTTCATTCGTTGTATTTTGGTTGACTTACCTAAACCACTTTTATGATCATAATGGCGATACACATCAAAGATCAAATGAGACCGACCACCCAAACGAATAAATCGGATCTGATAATTGAAAACTAAGAAAAGAGTACCTGCCAGAGTGTAGATATAGTTATGTCAGCGAGGGACAGGGTAAAGACAAAAGAAAGCGAATCATGAATTTCTATGGTCACTACCCACCCTGAATGCAAAAGGCGGGGCTTGGCAGGTTGATCCCGTTTGAAAACCTCTTAAAGATAAAGAGTTGGTGTATCGCTGTGGAACTGCTCAGCCATTGGTGCTGAATCATGAAAGATTCAACCAATCAACAAGCTGCATTCCACCAGTCTGTTCTAAGTAGCAATGGAAGTCGAAAGTTAAGCGAGCAGAAATTGCTTAAATACTCTTTCATCCACCAACAGCTACTTCTGCATGTGTACAGTGAAAATTTCTTGAACCTAGTTATCTTTCTGTACAGATGTTGTTGTGGTAGGATCCACCTAATTTGCATAGTGGAGTACCGACCATATAAATATGGTTGGTACCAGGAAGAGAGGGGAACGAATCAAGAGATTCAACCAGAGACTCTGCCCGGCTGCGACTCAGTCAACACATTCTCCAGGAACGGTCTTCCCAGGAATATACAAAAGACTATATGTAAATATTGTGTACACTTTCTTGTTTCAATACATTTTGTTCTAAGTACATTTTGTGTTGCATTATTATTCCATGCATTAGTCAAGTTTCAACAATATCATAAAGGCTTCGGTCAGTAAATAGATGGGGGGGGGTGCGCATTAAACCAGATTCTACAAATCAAAATATGTTCCGGCTTTAAATGACCTTTGATAAGTCATGAAAAACATATCAGTCAATCAGAAAGGTTGGTATCAGTTGATTAGCATGCCATTTCCATTGGTTGCTAGGACTGATTATCACTGTATATGATCTTTAGACCTTGTTGGGAGCTGACCATTGCACGTTGCCAGTGACATTATAATCTTGATATTTGGCCATAACATTTCCAGCTTTGTTCGTAACTTGCGAGCAAACATTGCGACTGTTGATTCTTGACATTTCCTATTTTTTTACCTTGATCAAAAAACGTATAGATACACACAGTGTGGTTCGGTTAGCCGTTTGCATCCGAGTGTATTTGTCTGCTAATTTGGTTAGCAAACATCCGCTCAGACATATTTCTGTTTGTTCGACACCCACTGAACCAGGGAGAGGGTGCATTGACCTGGTGTGATCAGTCGTTTGAACAAGGCTAGTATGCTCTCGACTACGTGCAAGCACAACCATCGTCGGTTTCCGAGCGATTCAGTCTGCCCAATTTCACTCAAAAGACTTGAGTCTGCCCGTGGTATGCTTTTCAGTTAATTGTCAAAAGTGCCGCACACCGATATATCACCGCCGCCCTGGAAATGCAATATCAATCGCTGCCTACTGTCCTCCTGATTTCTTTTCTTCCGTACTCACTCCTTAGTAATGTTTCTGTTTTTAATTCTTCCACACCCAGTAGCTCCTTGTGTCTTAGTGGTTTTACTCCCTTGCTTGGGATGAACTTGATTTTTTAAAAAATCGCCAATGGTGTAAGTTGAACTAAAATTTCAAGCGCGGATTGCTGATGTTCCATGGTGACATGCGCATTGAAAATCTCTTCTAAGAATGTCGCTTCTCAAATTCAACTGACGATGTGCTGACGATTCTTACTGAAAGAGTCTACCAGGCTTTAGATAAGAATGGTAAAACTCAGGATGTTGCTTTAGATATCGCGCAGGCGTTTGATAGGGTTTTACATAATTGTCTTCTTTGTAAGTCGAAAGTTTCTGGTGTTTCTGGCCATTTCTTTGTTTTGATTCAATCTTTCTTATGAAACCGCGTAATGAAAATTGTCTTGAACGGCCACTCCTCTACATCATTTTGCATTAATGCAGCTGTCCCCCAGGACTCTATTCTTTGTCCTACATTTTCCTTATTTTTATCAACGGCTTTCCGCTTGTATCTATACTGATGGCACAACTATTTACTCGTGTCTTAATAGTGAGGTAAATGTCTTAATGGTAAGTTTCGATAAAATCAGTTTGGCAGCTGATCTCGAATATGACCTTCAAGCTGTTGTTAACAGGGGCAAGAAGTGACTCTTTAATTGTAACGTCTTCAAAATTAAACTGCTCTCTATTAATAATCTAAAACACCTTTTTTGAACTTCATTTATTACTTATCAATCCAGTTAGTTGTATTAAATTCTTTTATGTGTCTTGTTCTTTCAGGACGTGAGCAACGTTTGACTTTCTCTTGCCTTCATTATATCATGTGAGTATTAAATTCTCCAAGCTTTCTGTTCTTATTATGTGCCCCATATGTTTCAGATGTTTCTTTCTGATTGTAAGTATCTATTACCTTGTAGTTCTTAATTTTCCTTAAACGTTAATCCTTGTTCACATATTGTGTCCATAACATTAGCCATTCGATAACAACACATAACCTGGCGGGCTGGATGATCGCCGAACCAGAGAGCCGGACATGTTTCTCCGCTCTGCCGGAGACAGGAAAAGGCCTTGCCACTCAGCAGTCTAAGCAGATGTATGCCATGTTTGTTTGTTGGTTGAAGTGTCAAAAGGAAAGCGCTGCAGATGATTTGGTAGATGATGAAGGCTCAAGATAAGAAGGAGATTATAACAGGAAATAAATGGGGAGGTGAGGCAGTTCGAGAGATGACTGGAGTTGGGAAGATAAAATGGAATAAAGGGGGCATATAGAAAAAAAGAGGCTAGGCACAATGATGATGATGACGATGACGATGATGATATCAAGTGAAAATATGGTGGCTGAGGGATGACAGATGATCGAGACGGGAATAATAGTCGGGGCTTTCATTCACTTAAACTAGAGAAGCGTGATGCTGAAGGAAATCATCATGGCGAACTGGTGGATTGAGACGATAAATACAGTAGTTGGAAATGGTTTGACGGTGCTTATTGAGAATGGAAGGTGTAAGGGGCTACAGGAAATAATCTGAAGACGCAAGGGTCCATGAGTACAGATGATATTCTGCGCATTACGATTATTGCATCCACTTGATGTTGAGGACAGAATGTAAAATCAGGAAAGGGCCTTTGGATATTTTAAAGATCAGTATCGGCGATAAATATAAATATATATTTTGTCATCTTCCCTTTTTCTCACAAGAGATGCCGTATTTAAAACAAATGACTATGGTGTCTACTATTTTGTCACCTCTGTACATCGACAAATCCTGTCTCAGAATTGTTTTTGAAGCATCTCAGTTCGAATCACAATCTCAGTTTTATGAAGTGATTTTGAGATTTTGCCCGTTGCTATTCCAAGGGCGTCCACACCATCGGAATAAACCCTCTACATTTATAACCCCCACCGCCACAAGTGTACATTCTCATTTTTCAAATTTTGATGACTTTCTACTTCCTTCAGGTTTTTTTTCAAATACCCTTAAGTATTCTATATCAATGATCCAACACTGCTTGTCATCTTTCTAGACACTCATGAGACCTGGTCTTCTTGCTTCAGTTATATTATCACATAGCACAGTAAAGTCCCAGGGCAACTTTACATTCTCATTTTCTACTACTGTAAGTGTTTTATGCTCATAGCACTTTTTGTTCTCTCCAGTTTGTATCTAAAAAAAAAGTATAAAAAGTACAATGTTGTGTTTCTATGTATACTCTCGTTGATCTAACTTGCCGCATTTACTTGCATATACACTCACAGTCTCCCATACTTTTCCACACAACAGCACAGTGCAGAAACCACAATTTTGATACTTGACATAATTGGTTTTCAAGGCTTTTTTAATTCATATTTATAACTTATCAATGTTAACACGATTAGGCTCTTTATCCATATTCGTTATAAATTTCCCATGCATTGCGTTCTCCTTCCAAGTTTATATTTTGCTTTCTAAATGTTTCCTCTTGAATTTTACTTTACTGATACAACCTCATGTTTCTACAGAGAACTGCCAAAACTGCTAGGTAAGTTTGGGAAGGTTATTAGAATAATACAGAACTTAAATTTGGAATAAACCGCTTGCGTGGGAATAGAAAATGAATTCAGTAAATACAAAAAACAGAAAGGGGTGTAAAACAAAGATAGTGGGAAGTCCGGTGTGAAGAGACATCCTTGTCTTAGACCCCTTTCTATTTTCCATTTTCAACTTTTACAGTGAAAAATCCAGCGGGAATTAGAAATCCTATCGTTGTTGGCGGCCGCAGTCTTAACAACGTACGTGCATTTGGGACATTTATAAATCTATAATTCGTCTGTGTACTCTTGCCATATCTGGTCTGCTGATCCTACTGTACATCTCGAGATTCTTGACAAAATACAGAGAAGGGTCTGCAATACAATCGGTCCTGACCAGGCATCTCGACTCCAGTCACTTTCTGACATACAGATACTGAATAATAAGTAAGTTTGTCAAATTATTTTCTTCTTCTTCTTCTTCTTCTCCTTCTCTTCCTCCTCCTCTTCCTCCTCCTCTTCTTCTTCTTCTTCTTATTATTATTATTATTCTTCTTCTTCTTATTATTATTAATATAAACATTAGAAAGTTAACCAACTGTCTCTCTCATGATCAGCTCTATGTAGCCATGTTCCTAGTTGGAAATTCAAGTGGACATAGCATAATGAAAAAAAAAAAAACTTTCGAGAATAGATGAATAGCTGAAAATGTTGTTTCTACAGAAATGTTATCGAGGTAAGAGAATTTCTTTTTACAGTTTACTTTTTTTAGCTAGATAAATACATTCTTACTAAGTCAGGGGTTTGGATTCTCTATAAGTTATAAGCATCACTTTACGGCACGCATCTCTAATAGTCAATTTGGTTTCGGAATGCAAAAAATAAGAGAAGAACGAAGAAGTACTTGTTAGTATCGAACGCAAAGCGATGGTACAGAGAGGCGATGGAGATCAGGAAGAGGTTATATGACGTAAGATGATAATTTTGTGGAGAGCTACACCAAGTTAATATCAGGGAAAAGGGTATAACGCCGACGAAAATGGTGGGGGAAATAAAACTTGAGGAGTGGGGTGATAAATATAGACCAGAGAAAGTAAGTAAAGATGAGAGAGTAAAAGGTGAAGCAGACACGTTCTGTGGAATGAAAGGATTTGGCTTGTAATCGGATAGAGGTACGATTGCCTGGTTTATGGTTGGTTGGTTCTAATAAAAACGAAGAGCACCACAATGAGGTAAGAAGCAATATAATTTCATGGTTATCGTTCGAGTAACTCAAAGAGCTGCTGGCCTTTGTGAAATGATTTCATTTTAAACCATTTCCGAAGAGAAATGAGTGTTACATGGGATCGGTCAGAATCTACGATTCTGCGAAAATCCTTATTCCTTAACCACACCCACCTTACATGAGGCATCGGCCGTATTTTATCCATAGATATTTGCAAAGTTAGATTACGTGGGCAAGGAAGTGAAGAAATGAGAAAGATGATGCAACGATATCTATTGATCTATTGATACATGAATCAAATTTGGGCAACATATATGAATAGAGTAAGATATGAGTAGGATGACAAAGAAGACGTATACACATACTCATCTCTCTCTCTCCTCTCTTTCTCTTTCTCTCTCTCTCTCTCTCTCTCTCTATATATATATATATATATGTATATATAAACATATTTTCACACAGAGAAAATATCTAAAATATGTTAATATATATATATATGTATAAACATATTTCATATATTTTTATATATATATATACATATCTATATCTATATATATATACATATACACATACATATGTATATATATATACATATATATACACATACATACATACATATATATATATATATATATTTCAGACACACACACACACACACACACACACACACACACACACACACACACACACACACACACACACACCAGTATATTTCTAGGCTTCTGAGGCAAGCAGTTTTAGTAAGTAAGGTGATCAATATTATGGAATGATAAACAAATACGATAAATTTTTCACACTTATCTTCCCAAATCCGAGTTTTGAAGAATTGGTTCGTTAGATAATCAGGAGAAATAGATTATCTAGTCCACAAACTTTATAATATGCAATGAGGAATGCTAGATTCCAGACTGTAATTATTTTTATTAATGTTTTTATTATTGTTGTTGTTCCATCTGATGTAGATGGCTTCAATAATTTGAATATTGCAATAAAATAGCATTATTGACGCACACACGCACACACATACACACACACACATATTTAAAGGGCAATAAAACAATAATAAATGAGTGTAGAGTGAAAAAATAACGTAAAGCACAAATAACCACGACATTCTGTAGGTACGCGCAGACGGGCGCACGCACGAAAACGCATACACGCACGCACACATACACTATTAATAAAAACTTGCACCAATGAAAAGAGCATATAAAAAAGAAAAATCGAGAAGTATTAGGTTGGTGCAAAAATAATGTCGTTTTTTGACGTTCAACTTCATGTGAGAAAACGACATTATTTTTGCACCAACCTAATATAACCAGTCAATTGCTGATACCCCTGACGAGTGAATGGAGTAATTCTCGTAGGGTCCGTCTACGAAACTCTGGAGTCGGTATGTTGATGGTAGCATAAATCAGCTAAATGATAAATCTTTTACTTGTATTTAATTATAATATATAGCACATATAGTGTTGATGTTAATAAAAAAGTGCTCAATGTAATATAACGGTGCTATACATCACCACCATAAAAATCTAGTTAATTTACATAATTCAGTCCAATTTAGATTATACACCAACTCCAGCAATAAGGAAATATTTGATAAAGCTAAAATCAAATATATACAGGCTGTAGAGCTAAGCCACCATAAAGTAAATTTAGAGTACATAGAAATAAAGAAAAAAGGTAGAAATGAGCAGAAATATCATAAATGCAACATTTTATGGTTTAATCAACCTTTTAAGCCTTTACAATCATCAAATGATCTGAAATAATTTAAAATACAAAAACGGCACTGCTATCTCGAAATATCTCTGGCAATTAACGAATGAGGGCATCACACCATCAATCAACTGGGAAAATATAAAGGAAGTAAATGCAATTTACGTTTAGTTGTAAAACACTTTTAAAACACTTAAATAACCCTAGCTTATTAAACAAGAAAAATAAATTGATGGTTACATGTAGGAATAAAAATAAATATCCGCTTAAATACGTTGATCCTGATTAATATTCTAATTTTTAATTATTAATTTTTAATTCTTAATGTAAATTACAGTTTATTTTTAATGCAAAGTACTATTTATTTATTTGAAAACAATTTTGTCTTTGCTTAAATAATAACCAGTATTTTCCCTTTAATTAAAAAGTTCAGGAAAAATTTTCAAAAAATTAAAGTATCAATATTCACCACTAAAATATATTGTTTTAGATTTCCTTTTTTTCTTTTTTTTTTTACATACATAGCGGGTATAACAGTAAAATTGTCGAAATGGTATAACAGTAAAATTGGCCAAATCGTATAACAGAAAAATTGTCCAATTTGAACCGTTGTATCTTAGAAATGATAAAAGATACCTTACTGGAATTTTCCGAG